>PITA01008433.1:0-84532 GCA_004023965.1 Spilogale gracilis
GGGGGGGGGGGGACACACGGCTGGAGGTACACATCTATGACCCAAGACCGCAGCAGACACCGGCGGCCAGAACCGGTTCAGGAAGGACCCTCCCCGAGAGCTTTCAAGGGAGCACAGCCCTGCTGACACCTTGATTTTGAACTTCTAGCCTCCAGAACATGGAAAGAATACACTTTTGTTGTTTTAAGCCCCCCGATTTGTGGGACCTTATCACAGGGCAACCCTGGGAAATGAATACGAAAGGTGACAGCATCCCACAAGCTCTCTCCTTCCCTCCTCCACAGGACGGTGCCCTAGGAACCCAGCCTCCAAGCTTCAAGGAGGCCTAGCAGTCACTCAAAAGCCACACAGAAGTGCTGTGGCCCTGACCTCACCGAGATCTCAGGTCATGGACACCAGATGCACGAGGAGGCAAGTTTCAGGTGATTCTGAGCCTTAGGCACCCAAACAGTGAAACGGAGAAGAGAGACAAGTTTCCCCTGAGCCCTCCCAACTGCAAATGACGGTGAGCAAAATAAATGTCATGGTGGCTTTAAACCCCTATGTTTTGGTGTGATCTGTAGTATAACAACAGATAAGGAGAACAAGACACATCTATATAATCCTATTCACCTGAATGACGTGTGTATCTTCAGATGCAAAGCACAGTCACCTCTGCCAGTTAGGGATGCAGGTAGTCTCCAAAAGCTCCCTTCAAATGTAAATGCAAAAGCAAACATTTATGAAGAATATCCTTTCTGGAAATGCCCCTAAGCTGAGAGCTCCTGGGCTCTCAATGATGTGCAAATACCAGATGTGTTCAAGTGTTTCTCATTTAAAGAACCTCCCTTATGTTCTACCATCTTCATAGCATACCGATATTTATAAAAGCTTGAGTATAATACTCATTTATAAAAGCTTAGGCGTAATCTGTAGGTTTTAAAAAGGGTGTGAGGGGTTCTCAGTGGTTAATGTCAGTGATGGAATTACATGTGATTTTAACTTTTTTGCATTTTCAAAACAATAACAGTATTTCAGTAACTTATAAGACGACTTTTTTGAAAGTTACTTAAGACTGGCATGCACAATAACTTTTGTTGGTTTCCAAAAACTGAATCTCCCTCATCTATAGCTCAGGAAGGAACCACACCCATGCTCCCATGGAGTTCTAGAAGTATTCAAGAACCTGGCTCCCCACATTCATGCAAATCATCTTCACCACACCTCTTTCTGCAATACACAGGGAGGCAGGAAAGAAGGGACATGAAGGGGTGTCTGGGTGGCTCAGGCCACTGAGTGTCTGCTTCAGCTCACCGCCTGATTCCAGGGTCCTCAGCAGGGAGTCTGCTTCTCCCTCTCCCCTGCTTGTGTTTTCTCCCTCTCTCTTTCTCTTTCTCTCTTGGTCTCTCTCAAATACATAAAATCTTAAAAAAAAAAAAAAGGGTAATGAAAACAAAAGATCCATATTCAAGAATCAGCTGAAATCTCATCTGAAGTGTTTATAATAAAAAAAAATCAGCGGGATTTGGTTCATATTATCAAGACAGAATCTGGTCAATGCTTTGGCCAATGGACATCTGTAAAAGTTCAGAAATATAAACTATAAGCACTAAAATTCCTAGTAGTAGGGGGTGAGACAGGTGATGGGGATGAAGGAGGGCACTTGTCATGATGAGCACCGGGTGTTGTGGGAAGTGCTGAATCACTAAACTGTGCACCTGAAACTGACGTGACACTATGTTAACGATCCCGGAATTACAAGTTTAAAAAAATCACAATAGTGGCACTCTGGGCAGAAAGGAAAGAAGGAAGGGACAGAGCACAATACAGAGGATCTCATCTTGGGAATGGTTTCTGTTTTAATTAATTTCTGGGGGAAGGGCACACATGTATTAGATGACCCCTGAGCTCTCTAGTGCCCGGTGCTCATTCCAGCACCGCGGCGAGGCTGTCGAGAGCTCACCTGTGGCTCACACTTGCCCACCTATCCCAGGTGACATCTGAAGGGGGCTGGGAGGCTGGTCTCAGGATCAAGGACCCGCAGACACACCCATATCCCAAGTCTGGGGGAACTGCCAACCTCGGAGGGAAAAAGTGGTGAGTGGGGAAGTTTGCAGCTTGGCATCTTCTAGAAATTGTCAAGGATTCTAGTAAATGTGGGTAAAGACATCAGAAATATCTTAGAAAAAACAGTATCCACGTCCATTAGTTTTAAAGAATTCTCTCTCTTCCTCATAATGCTCTCCACTTGAAAATCATTTCATTGAGAAAGTCAAAGCAAATGAAAAGGAGAACCCTGATATGGCAATTTTATTTGTAAGAGTGTGATACTGCAAGACTCCCAGCAACTCCCCTGTCACTGTCTGGGCATACCATACACGCACATCACAAGGACCTGAGTGCTTGGAAAAAATCACACACCAGCATGCACATGTGTACCATCTTTCAGAAAAATTCAACATTCTCCCAGGCACAGCACCCAGAGAGTCTGACCCGGCGTGTATTTGTAAGTCCTATATCTGTTTGCACTCCCAGGCGACTGTGATGTGCTGCCTGGCAAGGCTGGGTCTCTCTGAGTTCGCAGGCGCCAACAGAATCAGCTGAACCGAGAACTCCTCGCCCTCAACCCTGCCAGGCCACGGAGGCTTCCGCAGGGAGCACAGCTGCCCGCCCACAAGGGGATCTCGTCTTCCATGGCCCATTAAGAGCAAAAGGAAAGACAGCTGAGAAGCAAAGGAGACCGACCTCGGCCTGCCTGCTTCCCCGCACATGCAGCCTTTCTACCGGAGTTCCGCCTCTACCATTCAGACCGTGCTGGTCAATATTTGGCCACTTAAGTGTAGTTAGAACTGAGTAAAATTCACAGTTCAGCTCCTGGAGCCCACTAGCCCCATTTCCATGCAGCGGCCACACGGAGCTCGGGGCTACTGCACAGATTGCAAACAGGACACGTCCCTCCTCCCGGGCATTCTACCACACAGTGCTGACCCGAAGCATTCATTTCATGAGGACATCACCCCTGCTGGGTCTGGCCTTCACGTTTCTATCCACACCCCCACGTGATGCCTACAACACCGCCCAGAGCAACAGTGCCCCCGCCAAGGTGGGGGAAGGTTCCGGGAGGTCAGAAATCTCTAGGGTATGTGACATTTGCAAATCGCCCCCACCCACAGATGCCGACCCCCACCTCAAGTCCTCCCATGGCTGGGAAGCTCTATGAGACCACCACCAGGTGATTCTTTTTTTTTTTTTTTTTTTTTAAGATTTTATTTGTTTGAGAGAGAGAGAGAGTGAGAGCGAGTGAGCATGAGAGGGGAGAAGGTCCAAGGGAAAAGAAGACTCCCCACGGAGCTAGGAGCCCGAACATGGGACTCAATCCCAGGACTCCAGGATCATGACCTGAGCCAAAGGCAGTGGCTTAACCCATGAGCCAGGCAGGTGCTCCCCCACCAGATGATTCTTTAATATTCTGAAAAAGAGCCGCGTTCCAATTCATACCACAATTGTTAACCTCCTAAGAGAGGAAAAGGAGAGAGATTGAGAGCGAGCGAGCGAGCACATACTGGTGTGCTAGACCAGCCCTCCTTCTCTGGGAACCACTTGGCCATAAAGAATCTAGTATTTTACTGTCTGAGAATGTGGAATTGGGGCCACAAGAGAACGAGCTGGACTACTGTGCTCCTTTGAAGCACGGAGACAGGGGCGCCTGGGGGGCTCAGTCGGTTACGCGACTGCCTTCGGCTCAGGTCATGATCCTGGAGACCCGGGATCGAGTCCCACATCGGGTCCCACATCGGGCTCCCTGCTCAGCAGGAAGCCTGCTTCTCCCTCTCTCACTCCCCCTGCTTGTGTTCCCTCTCTGGCTGTGTTTCTCTCTGTCAAATAAATAAAATCTTAAAAAAAAAAAAAATGAAGCACGGAGATGAATATAGGATCCCATGGCGCAGCTTCAACAGCTATGGACCCGGGTCAGCCTGGCTCCCTGCGGCCCCACTCACACCCCGGTGTTCTTTAGGGAGGGAGGATTCTGGAGAACTGCCCGCCCCACCACCACAGCCCCGTGTCTGCACAGGGCAGAGGGAGGCCCTCCCGTGCGGGCTGCCGGGGGTCTAGGTCTCCACCTGGGGCGATGGCCACAAGCTCTGAGCCGAAGCACCCATCTCAGGAGGCTGCCGAGACAAGTCCAGGACAGCATCCCTGCGGAGCGCTCAGCGTGGCGTCTGCTGGCAGACACGAGCGGGAGTTCTGGTCGTGCTGGGGAGGCAGCCATTGTCACCCTTTCTGTGGCTAGCGACACTGACCACTCCTCGTTCTAATGGCCACCCCAGCATCTTCTTAATCCTTTAATAAAGATAGAGCAATTTCATTTCATGGTTCCAATTTGGAAGTAAAAAAAAAAAAAAAAAAAAAAAAAGTCCATACCAAAAAAACCCAGTACTAATCTCTCCCTCCTGACGCTGTGGTTGCCGACGACCTCTATCTCGCTGCCACAGCTGTCACTCGGGTCACTGGGCCTCGTTGTAATAACACCAGCTACCAGTTTTTGAGCTTCTGGTCCATTTGAGCACTGTGCCAAGCCCCCTGTAAATGTTATCTCACTGATTCCTCACAGAGTGGCTGTAAGCGGGGATTCTGTTGTTCTTCTCATTGAGAGATGAGAAAACAGACCGAGAGAACTTAGGGGACCTGCCTAAAACCATGGAGCTGAGGAAAACAGGATTTGAACCCAGGTCTGCCTGACTGGACAGCCTATGCCTTTTACCCCTACACGAAGCTACAGCTAAACTCCTCCTGGAGCTAAGCAACAAGCCCCTCCATCCCCAAATTAGAAGGACTTTCCTTCACATATTCTAAAGGTTTTAAACTCCAATGAAAAGGGGACTCTCATTCTCCCCAGCAGCTGTCTATCCCACTTCCAAATGTGTGTTTCACCCTCTTGACTGGGACGCTCCTCAATTTTCAGCATCTAAGCTGTTTATTCCAAGTACAAGAGCCTTTCCTGGGTCCCCAAGCAGTTCCTCAGTGGATGGGGCAGGACAGCTAAGCCTCCTTTTAAAAAGAAGCCATAAAGTGGAAGCATTAGGAACCAAGGTGAAACAGTCACCTCATTTCTAGTTAGAAAATGTTCCCTCTCACTTCTTCCTATACAGGGAAAGGTGTTCAGAAAAGAGCTACTCAATCATATTTCAAAGAATTCCAGGGGCGCCTGGGTGGCTCAGTTGGTTAAGCGACTGCCTTCGGCTCGGGTCGTGATCCCGGAGACCCGGGATCGAGCCCCACATCAGGCTCCCTGCTCGGTGGGAAGCCTGCTTCTCCCTCTCTCACTCCCCCTGCCTGTGTTCCCTCTCTAGTGGTGTTTCCCTCTGTCAGATAAATAAATAACATCTTTAAAAAAAAAAAAAAGAATTCCAAGTTTGTGCTCTTATCTCCACATCAGATTATACTCAAATGACCCCACATCTCTACCTCGAGGACTTGCCTGTGGGATGATGCTTCACGGACTACATCACCAGGAATTCTCTTGAACAAACAGTTCTGTGCTCACATTCTCCGAAGAGTCCGGCCACCCAATATGGGAAGCCCCATCGTTTGCAGCCCAATTCATAGGGGTCTGGACCAAACCAGTGCACATGCCCACCAAAGCAGAATGCCCATGAGTTGAAATTCACCTGCAAACTCTTTTCCTTCTCCCCACTCAAAACACGCACCCACACTTTCATGCAGCACACAGATACCCCGAAGCCTGGCGGAGAATGAACAGAGAGATCATCACCACCCGAATGTGGGATCTCGCAGGGCAGTGGCACTTCGGAAGCATCCGGCAGACGGATGGAGTCAAGAAAACAATTTAGAGCACCAAGGTAACACCGCACACGAAGCCACATGCCCATCCTATCTTCTACTGCTACCATTTCAAAAAGGAAAAAGTTTAAAGTAAAAACAGAAAAAAGCCAGGGGCTCTGAGTAAAAGACAATCCTTCCTCAGGAAGAAAGCGGAACTTCCAGGCACTGACACGTGGACGCGGAGGGGGGCCGGCAGCGGGCAGTCTCAGTGAGCACCCTCCTCGTCTGCCTCCCTCCCTGCCGATGGGACCACTGGTTCTCCACAGCAGCTGGGCCCTGAGAAGCGCTCAACCAGCCCAGAAGGGCCCCCCATGCCTGGCCCGGCCCAGCCCGGTCCCCATCCATCGTGCAGGCCCCTCCCTCCTGGGATCCCCCTCCCCAGCCCACACTCCCCAGTAACCAGGCAGCGCAAGCGGCCAGACACGCTCTGGGCTCGGCCTGCGAAGGCCAGACAGAAATGCTGCCGACTCTGCTCCTGGAGAAGAAACTGTACTTTTCCCCAGAAGCGGGCCTGAAGGGGCTCTGTCTGTAGGTCCTATTCTAGTCAGTTATGGGCGATTTAAGGAGTAAGCACAGTGTCACCCACAAAGTGAAGAAAAATTAGGAAGCCCTTTACTGTAACATTAAAATGGAAACAATTTTCAGAGAAGAAACACATGTGTGAACACAGAAAGTGCTCTGCAAACGAAGACAGCACTTCTAGATCAAAAGCGCGTGAGCGATCACCTTCCACCCATCAGAACGGCTGAGACGGAAGACACGAGAACGGGAGGTGTTGCTGAGGACGCGGACTGAACGGAGGCCTCGGGCACCGCAGGCAGGGATGCACGCAGGTGCACCTCTGTGCACGTGGGAGGGCGCTTCCTCAGAAAGTAACAGGAGAACGGCTGCAGGACCCAACAGTTCCACGTCTGGGTATTTATCTGAACAGAAACACTAACTGGGAGGGATACATGGCCCCCCGTGCCCTGCAGCAGCGTTCCCAACAGCCAAGGGATGGAAGCAGCCCAAGCGTGCACCGATACACGAACAAAGTGTGTACACACACACACACACACACACACACACACACACACACACAGAGGAATACTACTCAGTCATAAAAAAGAACACAATCTTGCCATTAGTGCCAACACAGGTAGACCTGGAGGGCATTACAGTAGGTGACATAAATCTGAGAAGGGCAAATACACCACGACGTCACATACACGTGGAATCTAAAAACAAAACAGAGGCTCACAGATGGTGAGCAATCCAGGCTTCGCCAGAGGGGCAGGGCTGGGGAGTGGATAGAACAGGGGAAGGGGATAGAGAGGAACAAACTTGCAGGCCTGAGCAAGACAGGGGTGGGAAGAACAACACAGGGGACAGCTGATATGTGATAACTCCATCCAGAGGCCCGTCCACCTCATCACATGACTAACCCTCACCACCGCTCATCCTCCCCACCAAGAATTCAGGGGTGTCCCAGCTGGCACCTGGAACAGAAAAAAGGCAGAGGGAGAGCAGGTCTTGCCTTTTCATCCTGGTAAATCTTGTTGACGCTCTCCAGCTGCGAGTCGTGGCTGGACTGGATTCGGTCGAGCTGCTCTCGCTGCTTTTCCAGCTCCCCCAGGAACTCGTTCTTCTTCAGCTCCACCGCTCCTCTCTCCGCAGCTGCCCTGCGGACCCTGCCCTCCAGCTCCAGGATCCGGGTCTATGGGGACAGCACAGAACATAAGGGGGAGCCCCAAGCTGTCCCTGTGGACCTGGCTGTTGGAAGGAGCTCCTGCAGAGAAGCCGGCTGTGGGGCCAGCAGCCAGCCCTTTGCTCTTAGGTGTGTTCCCAGGCCCTATGCTCCCAGGCCCCACAGGCAGTCCTGCTGGATGCTCCAGGGCCCCCCTCCCGTCTCCCACAGTCCCCAGTTCCCATCCTACTCCTCCTTCTTAAGCAGGCAACGGCCAGGGGCTACACACATTCTCTGCGTGTCCTGCAAAGCCCAGATGGAATTTCTGCCAACTCCGCTCCCGCAGAATAAACTCTACTTCCCCCAAAAAATGTGCATGAAGGAGTTCTGTCTGTGAAGGACAATCTTGGAAGTCAACTGTAGAGAAACTACAATTTTTTCCCAAGAAGCAATATTACAAGTAGAGGAAGTCGCTCCTCTGGGCTTGTCAGGCGGCAGGGCTTATCTCCCAAGAAATAGCACCACGTCCCTCCCAGGGCGTCTGTGAGGCTTGAAGGAGGAAGTACATCAGGTGCCTCACGCTTCCCCAGGTGCTCAAACATCTAGTCCGCTTCCCTGCCACCACTGACAGAGCTTAACTCTTCGGCAGACAAAACGTCTCAAGACACACTGAGTTCCCTAACTCGGGATGCCAGGCTCCCGTCTGCCCAGAGAGGGGGTTCCGTGGTGGGTCTTGCGTACTGAGCCTCAATGCATCACGGTCTGCCGGCTTGGAAGGGGGAAGATGAAGCCCAAACTTACAGAGTTTATGTCCAAAAGAAGAGAGTGTGTGCAATACACTGTTAAAGAAAAATCATTTGGACACTTGCGGAAATGGGAAGGAAACCTTCCATATGCAGCAGGGGAGACAGCTCCGCTCTGAAGCCAGCCGAGACAGCTACGAGTTTGCGGCCAACAGCAGAGGGAGGGGTCAGTGGAGGAAAAGGGTCAAGAGGGGACCTCAAGGGCAGGGGGATTTCTTGCTAAATGGAGGCAAAGGGCTCAGACGTCGGCAAACGGGAGGAGGTGCCTGAGGTGGTTTTACGGGGTGGGGATGACTTAACAGGATTCTTTGCTAAGCGGGCGGGGCAGGCTGAAGACGGGATGGCAGGGGGAAGCCAAGACGGGGCCTAGCGGGGTCAGAGGTGGCCGACTGAAGTCTGGTCTGGTCGAGGAGAGTCTGTCCGAGCTCAGCATCGCCTGACCCATAATGCACAATGATAAATGGGGAAGTTAAAATGACTCTCCTTGAGTGAGGATTTTAACAACTGGCCCCTCTAGAAACGCATCTCCCACACCTGTTACCCAAATGCAATGCACTTCCCACACTGCTCTTGGAGATCCGGCGGACTGGGGCACCCTTGACAAAGCAAGCAGCCTTCCCAGAGCCAGCCCCTTCGCTCACAAGCCAAGCAGACAAAGATGTTCTGGGAGCCGCCCTAAGTCACAGAGAGGTCCTCTCCAACCAAGGGCAGAGCGAGTGCAGGTCTGGGGTGTGGAGCCCCAACCTCCAGCTACAGAGTGCCCAAGCCACTGAGAGTAATGCCTTTGGGACAGGAGACAGCAGAGCCCTGGGACCCCACCACCCAGCGAGCCCAGCCACGCGAAGTCGCCCGTGCGCGCAGACAAGCCAAGCACCTGGAGATCCACGCTGCGGGAGCTGGCGACCCAGTAGTTGAAGCCCAGGACAATGACACAGGCCACCAGGGCGGCCAGCACAAGGGGTGGCGACTTCATGCTCCGGCGCCCGTTTCCCAGTCCCATCATCTCAAAGGCTGGGGGCAGATCTGCCAAACAAAACAAGCCAGGAAGCCTTTGGGCTCGCCCTCGAAGCGGACCGCATCCATCCTCACCACCGGCAAGAAGGCGTCTGGGCTTCCAAACGTGAACCTGCAGGAAGGAGGAGACCACTGGCCGGCCAGCCCCCCAGGACAGGCTGGTAGGAGGGAGCACCGACCTGAAAACCCACCACCTGCAGGTCATTTCTCATGCACATCAGTTTCCCCTTCTGTAAAATGGGCTTAAGTACCCCCCGCCCCCCGGCCTCCAGGACTGATTGAGAATGAGTCATCTCTGTGAACAGCAACAGCAGATACTAAATGCTTCCACATTACTTTAGGGGGAAAAAACCCCGTTTCTCACTGTTCCCCAGAGAGGCCTTTTTGACTCCTAAGAAGGGAGGGTTTTCACCTTGCACAGAATTACTAAGGACACCCAATTAAAACGTGTGTTGGGCAAATCCAGAAAGCACCCTGGAGGAATGTGGACCTCTCCTCCCAGGCCCCCCCCCACACAGGGGGAGAACGAAGAAGAACGAAGGAGCTGGCCCAGGCTTCCTCTGAATGCTTGCGGCTCTCCCCGCTTGGGCATCCAGGTTAGCAAGAGTGCTGCAGAGAGCATCGCCTCTTGCCGAGAAAGCCAGACATAGCTTACAAGGAGGTGATCAAATCTGTTCATGGACTTCAACTCCAGACCAGGTCTGCCTGCACAGCAGCCCCAGGAACCAGGCGCAAGGAAAGCCTACCTTCCCAAGTGGCTTTGCTGAGGCAGATAAAACAGGTCTTATCAGAGGAAGGGCAGCAGGCACAATAAAGGGCAGCTCTGAGAAGAGGGCCGCTATTATGCCAGGTGTGGCCCACAGTGGAGACAAGATGGGGGAGGAAAGGAGGGGAGAGGAAAGACCCCCCAAGGACTCAACTTCCAGGTTAGGTTCATTAGAGCAAGAACAGAGAGAGCCTGCAGGACCAGTTCTGCCCCTAAGGTGATCCTAGCCAGGCAGGTCACTGGGAGACCTGTTCCTTCTTAATAATCAGGTACTAGAGTGGACGTCTAACTGGGGTACATGAGCGATCTCTGGAATCACCTGAAATAAAGTACCACCAGAATCCCAAAGCACAGAACTGACCCCAGCCTCCACTGCTGCTTCCCTCACCAGCCGCTGGTCTTTCGGGGTGAAAGAGGGGGAAAAAACAAACAAACAAAAAAGCTTTAAAAATCAATTATCAGTTGAAATAAGCAAGCACTGTACACATTAAAGGAAGAGTGGCACTCAGAAACACTAAACTTCTAGAAAATTCTGTACATCTGCTGAAAATGTGTCTCTACTGCCTTATATCTGATTTTGTTCACAAGTCTTTTCTACTTTTTAAACTTCAAAAAGTATATATAAAACTACAAATACAAGTGGGGAGAAAAGCCACACTGTAAACTGTGAGATCTGAAGTCTCCCTCCCAGTGGCGGCCCCCTCCTATTCCAGCTGCTCTCCAGCTCCTGTAAAATGGGCTTAAGTACCCCCCCGCCCGGCCTCCAGGACTGATTGAGAATGAGTCAAAATTCTGTACATCTGCTGAAAATGTGTCTCTACTGCCAGCATCACCTGCTACCAGGGCGTGGGCCCCACTCTTCCACTTCCAACTCAATGGCTGTAGAAAAGGGCCAGATACTGGTAGTTTTCAGTGTCCCCAGGTGATTCTAACACAGTCTTCTAGCTGTCATTCTGGATATTTCCAGATGCTTTTAGAAGCATCAACACACGTTTTTAAATTCAAACAAAATCATTCACACTGTTCTGTAAATGTCATGAGTCACTGAATCATACATCTTATCACACTTTTTCTTGTGGCACATTACAGTTTGCTCTTTTTCTTTCTAAAGTTCTAGATAGAGCTCCACTCTATGCCAGAACTTACTTAACCAATTCCCTACAGAGGGCCATTCAGCTTATTTCCAACAACATCGCCATGAACACCCTGGACATCCACACCTGTGTTGACAAAATTCTATCTGGGTGTGTGAGCCCTTGCACACAATTCTGAAACCCGAAATGTGAAAGCATTTTAGACAACTAAACAAAAGAGTGATGGGTAAAGGATATATGGGAAGCTTCTGTATGTTTGCAATTCATTCATAAATCCAAATCAACTAAAGAATTCTTGATAGATCTTACTTTATTGGCTTTCAAAGCAGTTCCAATAATTTACTCTCACTACTAGTATGAGAACTGTTTTCTCACACAGTAACACCAAAATAACTTTTGGTTGTAACTTTTTAATGTTTGGCAATCTCATCAGTAATGAAATTTTGAAATACATCTGTTGAAACACATGGCTGGCTCAGTCTGTACAGCATAAAACTCTTGATGCTGGGATGGGAGTTTGAGCCCCATGTTAGGCATAGAACCTACTTTAAAAAAAATACATTTCTTCAGTTATGAAAATAAATGAGCATCTTTTCATTTATTGGCCAGTTGTTCATTTTGGTGAAATGTCTTTTTATATTTTCTGCTTAAACTTGGGTTTTCATCTTATTGATTTCTAAGAGCTCTTTGTATGTTAAAGATAAATTGCAATCTTTCATGGGAATACCTTTTATTCTCAGTTTTTCATTTGTTCTTGGGCTTTCTCTCTGAAATTTTTGCCCATAGTTTTTGGTTATTGGTGGTGTTTTTAAAATAACCTAATTTTGCCAGTCTTTATTGTGTCTGGATTTTGTTTGTACTTAGACATTTCTACTATTTAGAAATATATTTACCCATATCTCCTGTCAACATAATACCTGTGGTCTCATATATTTAAGTCTTTCATCCACTTGGAATTCCCTCTTGATGTTAAGAATAAAAAAATACCAAAAATATGAGGTTTGGTATTGTGTGTGCATGTGTGTAATGGCTAGCCAGTTATCTGAGCACCCTTTATGGAAAAATCTATTTTTTACCTAGGGCTTTGAAAGCCAGTCTTCGTCTACATCTAATTCCCTAACAATATACTTCTAGAAGGGGGTCCTTGTATGACCTTTTATTTTGTTCCAGCAGATATGTCAATGGATAGCTATAATACAAGTCTGAAAAGAGTAAAAACTCAATTCTCACTTGAAGGGAAGTGTTCTGATGATCCTTCCAAACGCTCCTTTCTTGAGCCGGCCAATGAGAATGTCCTGAGCAGCTACCACGAGACAGGTGCTGCGTTGGCACCGAGCAGCTCAGGGCAGTGTGAAGAGGAAAAATCTGGGACCTACTGGCCGGCGTTGGACCCTGTCTCCACCTCTTAGGAACCACAGACCTATCTGAGCATCATGGTCCTCTTCCTAAGGGTATCTGAGGATTAAATGAGTCAAGGTATGAGAAGTGCTTAGAACCACATCTGGCACATAGGAGTTGCTCAGTAAATTTTACTATTCTTATTAGAGATGGAAAGATGAGTAAGAAATCATTTCTAGATCTAGTCTTTTCCCCATTTTGTAAAGAAACGGTGATGAATGTCTCCCTTCGACTGTCATTCTACTTTACAGGACGCAGCCGTGTGTCAGTCCTATGGACTCTGCTCTCAAGGCAGCAGCAAGAACTGCCATCACCTGGGGCTGAGTCCCCACCACCAGAGCACGGGAAGTCCCCAACCAGGCCGACATGATGACCAAGGGAGGCTGGAAGAAGCCAAGCATGATTCTGGTCTCAGAAGCCCCTCACTGTGGCCCGGCGCTTGGCTGGCCAGGAAGGTATGCAGCTGCCCAGAGGGCACAGGTAGGAGAGCCCGGGGTTCCCAAAGGACACAGGGCCACCTAGCTAAGAAGGCGAGCAGGAGGAAGGGAGGTGAGCACCCAGGCTTTGTGCGGCAGGGTGCTGCGGCTGCAGCTGAAGAAATACAAGGCCAGACACGGGTAGGAAAAGAAGACTACGGTAGTAACTCCAAGCCAGAGCTTACAGGTGTCAGAGTGCTTGAAGGGTCTCCTTCCCCTACCTTAGTTTAGTGGACCCAGGGGGTGCTGCATCAGATAGATCAATATTCATTATAACTGAGGCTCCAGAATGTGCTGTCTCAGATTTGATTGTAAGTATCCGACAAACTGAAAAATGATTAACCCAAATCAGTTAAACTCTGGGAAACCCCCGGCTTCCCTGGAGAAAAAGGAAGTGGTATGTTTCTGCATTAAAACTATGTTGGTAGGGGCGCCTGGGTGGCTCAGTTAAGCGACTGCCTTCGGCTCAAGTCATGATCCCGGAGACCTGGAATCGAGTCCCACATCGGGCTCCCTGCTCGGTGGGAAGCCTGCTTCTCCCTCTCTCACTCCCCCTGCTTGTATTCCCTCTCTCGCTGTGTTTCTGTCAAATAAATAAATAAAATCTTTTAAAAAAAAATGAAATAAAAGTGTCTTAGGAAATGTGAAAAAACTGCACATTCTTTCTTAGTAGCATAATTTTTAAAATTCAACCTATTGGTTAAAATTATTTGCATGTAAGACAAGAAAAATTTTATAAAAGAAGAAAAACCTCTAATTACATAAAAAAAGGGAAAAAAGGAAAAGAAAAAGTACCTGAAAATGAACAATCTGCCAAATACACTGGCCCCGTGAACCTGCTCATTATATATTTATTTTTTCTCATTTCCTTACTTCTACATAGGCCTTTTTTTTTTTTTTAAAGAGACAAAGAATGCACTTAAGCAGGAACAGGATAGGCAGAGGAGGAGAGAATCTTTTTTTTTTTAATGATTTTATTTATTTTTTATGATTTTATTTATTTGAGAGCGACAGAGAGAGACAGGGGTGGGGGGTGGAGGGTGCAGAGGTAGAGGGAGAAGCGGACTTCCCGCTAAGCAGCGAGCCCAAAGAGCACAGGGCTCAGTCCCAGGACATCATGACCTGAGCCAAAGGCAGATGCTTAACTGACAGCCACCCAGGCAACCCTGAAAACAAAAATTCTAACAAACTTTAGCAAATTGAATCCAAGGTATATTAAAAAGATAATACAAGGGCACCTGGGTGGCTCAGTGGGTTAAAGCCTCTGTCTTGGGCTCAGGTCATGATCTCAGGGTCCTGGGATCTAGGCCCGCATCGGGCTCTCTGCTTGGCAGGGAGCCTGCTTCCTCCTCTCTCTGCCTGCCTCTGCCTACTTGTGATCTCTCTCTCTCTGTCAAATAAAAAAATAAAATCTTTAAAAAAAAAAAAAAAGAAAGACTTAAAAAAAAAAGATAATACAACATGACCAAAGGGGTCATGTATGAGTAGGGGGGAAGGGGGGAGTGGGAGAAGCAGAATCCCCGCTGAGCAAGAAGCCCTGACAGCTGGGATCATGACCTGAGCAGAAGGCAGCCACTTAACCAACTGACCACCCAGGTGCCCTGGAGTCAGAGAACCTTAAGCAGATTCTACACTCAGCACACAACCTGATGTGGGGCTCGATCTCATGACCCTGAGATCATGATCTGAGCTGAAATCAAGAGAACGACCAACAGAGCCACCCAGGTGCCCCAAGAATTTATGTATGTATGTATTTATGTATTAAAAGATTTTATTTATTAGAGACAGCAGGCAAGGGAGCACAAGCAAGGGGACCTGGAGAGGGAGAAAGAGGCTCCCTGCTGACCAGGGAGCCCAGTGCAGGACTCGATCCAAAACCCCAGGATCATGACCCAAGCTGAAAGCAGGCACCCAACTGACTGAGCCACCCAGGTGCTCTCCCAAGAATTTATTTTTAAGTAATCTTAACACCCAATGTGGGGATCGAACTTACAACCCAGAGATCAAGAGTCACAGGCTCTAACACCTGGGGGGCCCCCCCCATAGAGGTTTTTACACAGGCAAATAGTATACGGAAGAGCAATCAAATCAGAATAGCTTGTTAGACCAACAGGACCACTGCAGAAACAGTACGGCTTCTCTAGCGGGAGAGCCCCACCTTTCCTCCTCCTCAGAGGAAAGGGCCTCACCCGGACCTTGGAGAGTCAGAGCAGGAAGTCCACAAGGCCCCTTGCAGTGAGCAAACAGACCTGAGAATGCCCTGTTCTGCAGGAGAAGGATTCAGTCACCATCGTTTTTCTGAGGGCTTAAAAATATTCTGCCATGCCCCAAGAATGTCCCCAGGCGTGTTTAGTAAACACAGCCCTGGTCAGCTCCTTCACGGCCCACAGCTGTTTTCGGGCTACACTTCAGAGGTGATCCAAAGCTACTCATAAGGTTATTACGAGGACTCATCAGGTCAAAATATTTATTATCTGGCCCCCTTAGAGAAGTCTGTCAACTCCTGGTCTAAACCATTAGGGTTGAATGACCAGGTCCACAGCACTCTCAAGTCGCTCTGAAAACTTACCAGGAAGTGCAGAAAATCTCCTCCTCTCACTCCCCAAACCCCAATTATAAATATCATGTTTTCCCAACTCTGGAAGCTGAAAGTTCATAAAGGAAAAAAATTCAACAACACGGTGATTGCCATTAATAACATCAGACTGCGTATCTCCAAGTTGCTAAGAGAGTACATCTTACAAGTTCTCACTACAAGGAAAAAACGTTGTAACTGTGATGACAGATGTTAACTAGATTTATTGCCGTGATCATTTTGCAATACACACAAATACTGAATCATTATGTTGTACACCTAAGACTAGCATATGTCAGTTATACCTCAAATTTTATTTTTAAGGAAAAAAACATTTAAAATTCATGTGTACAACAGGGTGCCTGGGTGGCTCAGTCGGTTAGGCATCTGCCTTCAGCTCAGGTCATGATCCTGAGGGCCTGGTATTGAGTCCCACATTGGGCTTCCTGCTCAGCAGGGAGTCGGCTTGTCCTTCTCCCTCTGCCGCTCCTCCACCCCTCCATCCCTGCTTGAGCTTGCTCTCTCTCACTAACCCACCCCCTCCCCCACCTCTCAATTTAAAAAAAAATTTTTTTAAGACTTTGTTTATTTATTTGACACAGAGAGAGATCACAAGTAGGCAGAGAGGCAGGCAGAGAAAGAGGAGGAAGCAGGCTCCCTGCTGAGCAGAAAGCCTGACTTGGGCCTCGATCCCAGAACTCTGAGATCATGACCTGAGCTGAAGGCAGAGGCTTTAACCCACTGAGCCACCCAGGCACCCTCAAATAAAATTTTTTAAAAATTCATGTGCATGTTTAGTATTATGTAGTGGAAATACCAAGAAGTGAGATGGACAAGTGAAAATGAATGAAAGGAACCAAATTCCATTGTGTTTTCTCCAGCACTTGAAATTTTCCGAAGAAAGGCCGCCTCCCACGTGGATGCCAACACTACATCTTGGCAGAAACTCCGGAATTTTCCTCCAGTTCAAGAGTTGGCAAACTACAGCACAAAGGCTGAATCTTGCCAGCCACCTGTTTCTGTGCACTGCCCATAAGCCTAGTTTTCAGTTTTTAATGGTTGAAAAAAAAAAATCAAAAGAATAGTTCACATGTGAACAGCACATGCAATTATAATTTGGATGCCCATAAATAAAGTTTTATTGGGACACAACCACTCGCATTCATTTATGCTTATCTGTGGCCGTCAGGCTCTAAGAATTGAGTTTACCAACAGGGCACAAGCATCCCAGAGGGGACAGAAGATGTTCCCCGGGGTTAGGGAAGAAAATCCTAGAGGTTACATTCATTTGTATCCAAAAAGTGTGAGAGCAACTATGTTTCAGTAATGTAACTATCACATAAAAATAACTTACAAGTACATATGTACACTAATTATAGTATTGTATTCTACATTACATTATGCTAATTCTATTATACTACCATAAAATACTAACAGTGCTAATAAAAGTAGACAGTGACTCTCCATGCTAAGTCCCTCTGTTGAAAGTATCTAATCACCACCCTCTGAGGTGCCTGAGGAACTCCTCTGACCTCATTCGGCACTGAGCACAAGCAGGTGGACGAGCAAATTACAACTCCGCCAAACCTTCCAGGGACTGTGAAGCTTTAACATTCACATAAAAAGCACAAACTGGGGGCGCCTGGGTGGCTCAGTTGGTTAAGCAACTGCCTTCGGCTCAGGTCATAATCCCGGAGACCGGGGATCGAGTCCCACATCGGGCTACCTGCTCGGCAGGAAGCCTGCTTCTCCCTCTCTCACTCCCCCTGCTTGTGTTCCCTCTCTGGATGTGTTTCTCTCTGTCAAATAAATAAAATCTTTAAAAAAAAAAAAAAAAGCACAAACTGAAGTTACTCTAATAAATGCAAGCCTGGGCAAACACAAGCCTGCTGCTGGGTAGGCACCGGCTTTTTACACTCAGTTCTGTGTGAGCCATGTCACAAAGTAAAACCTAGAATGAAATAATCAGAACTGCCAAGAAACAGGCCAAAAATACTTACAATTCAAGGAGTATATGAAAGAGGGCTTTACCTCCAGGAGCACTAAGCATGAATCCAGCCCTAAGAGTATCCTGGGCCTTGAGATACAAGACAGTAACAACAGCACATGCACCTAATTTATAAAGGAACAACATACAGAGGAGTGCTAAACATTTGTTTAATTGAGATGACTGATAGGTAACACCGAATTAATTTTAAGCTTTTGCTTTTTATTTATTATTTATTTGTAAACATTTCATTTATTTATTTGACAGAGAAAGAAAGAGAGAGAGAGAGACAGGTGGTAAGAGAGGGAACACAACCAGGGGGAGTGTGAGAGGGAGAGGCAGGCTTCCTGCTGAGTAGGGAGCCTGATACTGGGCTCGACCCCAGGACCCAGGGATCACGACCAGAACCCAAGGAAGATGCTTAATGACCGAGCCACCCAGGCACCTCAAGTTGTTCTTTTTTAGACTAATGATAAGGTTCAAAAAATTTTGTGAACCGTAGCAAACTTCCATCTCTATCTCCACGATCAGATTACATGGTACTCTTACTCTATCTTTTCCTCCTGTCAGGCATTAATTAATCTCCAAGATCTTAGCTAGCGGAAGTTTTATTAACGCAAACCTGGAGGGTTTTAAGTAAAAATAAGATCAAAATATTATAACAATCAGAGAAGGCAAGATTTTTTTTTTTTTCCTCCTGGAAGTGTAGGAAATTCACTGTGTAAAACAAAGTAGACTCCCTGGGAACTTGGTAAGCATTTCTGAAACTTCAAGCCAAATCTCTTCATGTAATGTCATCAGTAACTAGAAAAGTCTAGAAAAGAAAATAACCATAACCTAAGAATGTTTTTTGCTATAGAAAGCGGGGAGCAGGCAAATGAAATACCACTCACACTTCTCTAAGGTGAGACAAAAACATATCAAGACCATTCCTCCTACTTTTGCAAAAAATAAAAATAAAACATGTAAATCTTTGTTTTAGCTTTTTTTTTAAAACAACAACCAAAAAAGAAGTGTTTCTTTTTCCTTTATCCAAATGAGGGATGTTATTTCTCACCTTAGGTCATTAAAAAAAAAAAGTAATAAAATACAACTACATTAAAGCTAGGGCATGGGGCCTCTCATGCCTCATCTGGGCCTCCTGCCCTCCTTTCCTGGGGCTGGCCTTCTCTGGCTTCCTTTCACTGCTCGGCACAGCCTGCTAAGAGTGATAGCCCACCTTCCACCTCCTCTCTGCAGAGGCAGTTTCCCCCAAGCTCTGTCCTTCTACCCTCTGTGCTTTAGATGTTGAAAGCCTGTCTGCACATTCATAGGATTTTCAATAAGATCAGCAGTTTCCTGCCCGCTGGGGGAAGGTGGCCACAAAGACCCCAGGCCAGACACAGTCAACCATCCTCACTTTTGTTTCCACCTCAACCCTCAAAAAATAATACAAATACAAAATCTTTTCCTCCCCCATCAATAGCGAGGCCCATGGCCAGCAATTAGAAAGGAGACGGCATCCTTAGCTCCCAAGAGCAATGTCATCCATATCTGATATCCCCGAGCATCCCTAACTACTCCTTCCTCTCATTCTTGGTCCTTCATTTTTCAACAAAACTGATGGGGGGAAAATGTGATAACCTCTCCAGGAAAGAACAAATATATCTGGAAGAGGTGATTGTTTTCTCTAAACATCTTCCGAATTCAATGTCATTTTGACCACTGATACCTTAAAAATTGAGCTCTGGCCTAGGGACAGAAGTCTTACTAAATTACTGCTTTCTATTCACAAATAAAATTATTCTTCCCATGCATGAGCTTACCTTAATCTTCTATAACATAAACAGGAGGAGCCAGAATGCCCTAGGAGACCCACAAGGACCAAACTGCCAAGGGCCTCCACTGCTCCCCTGGTCTCATGCTCCAAAAATTTCAGAAATACTAAAACTGACTAAATTTGAGTGAGTCTGATGGCTATAAGCCAGTAACCCAGGAGCTGTTAAAAAATTTCATCAGACTGTGGGACATCGTAATAATCCACCCCTAGGAATGTCCCTCAACATTTGCAGAATCTCGAGCTTGGGGCCTTGGAGACCCCAAACCAGACAAAGGAAATCTCTCAGACCCATAAAAGCCACTCAAGTTTGGTTATGCAAATTTGGAAAACGGATATCTGAAAATGACCAGCAACATCATTCCCAATACTATGGTCCTTAAATTTCGCTAAAAAGATCATTCATCAAAGTAGGTATTTTCTTATTTTACCTAAAAGAAAAAATCATTACAAATATCAAACACGGTGTGAATCAGAAACGGTATATAAACCCAGGAGACGATTTTTGCAGCAAAGTTCTATGGATGCCCCCCACGCCACAGAGTCATAGGTGGGAAACACACCAAGGGCATCTCCGAGAGGGGCTCCGGAGGCGCTGCAGCGGCTCGCGACTCAGGGACCCGGCGCCCAGCTCCCGGTCACCTGCCAGGACCCGACCGCTGCCAACGTGGGCGCCCGCGGCGGAGGTGAGCGGCGCGCCACGGCCACCAGCTCCCCCCCGCGCCAGTCACGCCCGCGGCACCCGCACTAGTGCGACTTGGGGCTGCACGCTTTCGACTTCGGACGCCCATGCGCGTGACTAACAGAGAACAAAAAAAGGCCCCGCACGCCCCACACCGCCTCCGCCGGGGCAGAGAGCCCGCAGGCGGCCCCGGGGCGAAGGCTCGGCCCCTCGCGGGCTCCGGTGCCAGGCTGCGGCCAGGGCGCGGGCCCCGGGCCGGGGAAGCACGGGGAGAGGGAAGGCGGCCGGGCCGGCCCGGGAGCCGAGGCACGCGTGCCCCGCACTCACCTCCTGCCGCGGCTCCGGCGGCCGCTCAGCGCTGCGGGCCGCCCTCCCGCCGCCGGGCCCGCGCTCCCTCGGTCTCCGCGCCGCGCGCCCCACGCCGCGCCCAGCGCCGCCGCGTCTCCGGCCTCCGCAGCGGCGAGTCCCCGCCCCCGGACCGCGCCGGCGGCCTGGGGAGGAGGCGGCGCCGCGAGCGCGGGGAGGTGAGGCCGGGGCCGCGCCCGGACGCCCGCCCCACGGTGCGCGCGCCCCCCGCCCGCCGCGGCCCCTCCGCCCCAGCCCCGCGCCCGCGTCGCGCCCCGGTCCTCGGCCGCGCCCCCCGGCCCAGCGGCCCTTCGCGATGCGGTTCCGAAGCAGCGGTGGAGCGGGCCCAAGCTTCCCAAGGAGGTGCAGCGATGGGAAGCGGCGGCGCGGAGCAAAGGGACCCGGAGGAGCGACGAAGACCTCTCAGCTCACCCCCGCCCCGGGCCGGAGGGGGTTTCACGGAATGCAGGGCCGGCTGGATCCAGCCACCCGCCCTTGCACACAGTGGTCCCGGCCCGAACTGGCCGCGGTAAAAGGGGCCCAGGAATTACAGGAATTTAGGGGGTCTAGTCTCACAAACGTGTCTTTTTTTCTTCCACCAGTCCGTTCCAGTTCCTAATCTCCGCACGACTGTGACCTCTCAAGCTTCAATTTTTCGGGCTGTGACCCTCCGGACTACTTGTGGATAAAATAAAGATTCTTGGGTGCTGCTTAAGTGTGATCTTCTAGTACTGTCTAAGGATGAAGCCGGGGAGTCTGATTTTAAACAGCGCCCAGAGCGCACATTTGTTTGAGAAGCCCCGTTAGGCCACACCTCTCTGAGAGGATGCCACAAAACGAATGATCTACAGGACATTCACACTAGAAAATTCTAAAACAGTGGTTCTTAACCCTGATAGTACTGGCCAGACGTTAAAAAATATCTGGGAGCTTTTGGAGTATTTGGATGCCAGGGTCCCCACTCCAGAGTTCTGAGCCCAAACATTGGGTGTTTTTGTTTGCTATAAAGCTTGCCAGATAATTCTAACATATGGTCAGCACTTAGGATAATTCTGGATTTGTCTCTTCAAGCCTACCTACCTCTGATTTCCAGGAAAGGAACCTCTTCCTTTCACACTTCCCAAATCCTAATCACGCACACAGGCACGCGCGCGCACACCCACAAAACAACAAACACAACACCAGTAAATACAGGAACTCCTAAGGGAATGCTCACAGCCAAAATGGTTTCAACCAGAGCAAAGACTCACCTTGAGAAAGGTGACCACTATTCCTTACTGCCACCTGAGCATGGCCCCCTTAAATTCAGGAAAAGGATCCTTTATGAGCCAAACACCTCTTAACTGAATTTAGAGTAATATTCTATAGCCCAAATGATATTTTTGTGACCTCCTGTTAGACTATTGGACCAAGAATGCAAAAGCCAGTCATGTGTCGAATGTCAGTGTTGATTTTTCCCATGACTTGTACTACTTCTACTCCTGTACTGACTTTAAGTGACCATAATCAGGATTCTTGGATGGGTACAATAAATTTCTCCTTCTGGCTCCCCTAGTTATGTTCTCTTCTGCCTTCCTAGGCTGGTGGGCCGTAACTTCCACCTCATTTGCCTCCAAGTAAGTTTCCACTGTGTCCCTCATTTATCAACAACTAATTAATGACGAAGTGATTTTTTTCCAATTTTATCAAGAAATAATTGGCCTATCTCACTACGTTTAAGGTGTTCAGCATGATGTTTTGATTTATATTGTAAAATGATTACCACGGTAGGTTCAACTAACACCCATCTTCTCATATAGTATGATTGTTAAAAAAGAAGGACAAAGGAGGAAAAGGTTCTCATTGTGATGAGAACTCTAATGATTTACTCTGCTAACCACTTTCCTATAAATCATACAGCAGTGTTTGTGCTAGTCATCACATTGTACGTTACATCCCTTGGTACCTACTTCTCTTACAACTGCAAGTGTGAACGCTTCGACCTTTCTCCAACTCCCCACTCCTCGCCCCACCACCTCAGGTGACCACAAGCATGATCATCTTTCCCTAGGATTTTTTTTTAAGATTCCATATATAAGTGAAGTCATATAGTATTTGTCTTTGTCTAACTTATTTCACTTAGTCTAATGCCCTTGAGGCCTACGTAGGTTGTCATAAACGGTAGGATTTTCTTTTTATGGCTGAATAATATTCTACCATGTGTGTGTACGTGTATATATGCACACATACACATCCTTATCCATTCATCTACTGATGAATACTTCACTTGTTTCCACATCTTGGCTAGTATAAATAATGATGCTGTGACTATGGCAGTTCTTATATCTTTTTGAGATAATGTTTTTGCATCCTTAGAATAAATACCCAGAAGTGGAATTGCTGGATCATATGATAGTTTTAGTTTTAATTTTTGAGACTCTTCTTTAGTATCTGCCATAGTTAAACCCAAGATTTTTTTTTTTTTTTTTGGAATAGGCTCCACACCCAATGTAGAGACCACAGTGGGGCTTGAACTCACAACCCTGAGATCAAGACCTGAGTGGATATCAAGAGTTGGATGCTTAACTGACTGAACCACCCAGGAGCCCCCAGCCCATGATTCTTTTTTTTTAATTTAAATTCAATTAACCAGCATAAAGTACATACTTAGTTTCAGATCTAGTGTTCAGTAATGTATCCATTGCTGTAACGCACAGTGGTCATCACATAACTTGCCCTCCTTAATACCCATCACCAAATTACCCCAACCCCCGCTGACCTTCCCTCCATCAACCCTCAAGTGAGAGTCTCTCATGGTTTTTCTTCCCTTCTGATTACTTCCCATTCAGGTTTCCCTCCCTTCCCCTATGATCTTCTACACTGTTTCTGATATTCTGCATTTGAGTGAAGCCATATGATAACTATCCTTCTCTGATTGATTTATTTCACTCAGCATAACACCTTCCAATCCCATCCACGTTGATGTAAATGACAAGTGTTCATCTTTTCTGATGGCTGAGTAATATTCCATTGTGTATATGAACCACATCTTTGTATCCATTCATCTGTCAATGGGCATCTCGGCTCTTTCCACAATGTCTGTTGTGGACATTGCTGCTATGAACATTGGGGTGCATGTGCCCCTTTGGATCACTACATTTATATCTTTGGGGTAAACACCTAGTAGTGCAATTGCCCAGTCCATGATTCTTAAACATTAATGAAACAGGTCCACATGTCTAGGTGTTAGGGCAGCTGTTTGAATCAATACATCTTTGCTGAGGGGGAAGCAGATCTTTTAAAGTTTCATGAGATTCCTTATGATGACATTTGGCATTTTTTTAAAAAAAGATTTATTTACTTATTTTAGAGAGAAAAGGAGTGCATGAGTTTGGGGGAAGAAGCAGAGGAAGAGAGAGAGAATCTCAAGCAGACTCCCCACTGAGCATGGAGCCTAGGACTCTGCGATCATGACCTGAGCCAACACCAATAGTCAGTCACTCAACAGACTGAGCCACCCACGCACCCTGAAATTTGGCATTGTAAAGATGCAGATATACATATAGGATTTGCAGTCTTTATAAAGTTCTCTTTGATTTCTTCAAGGCCTCTCATGCATAATATTTAAACTAATCAATCACCAGCCCTAACAATTCAGTTGGGCAGATTCCAATTAACTGATGTGCAAGAGACTTTAGTGGTTGGTTGCAGTGGGCATCCGTGTTTTGTCTATTCAACATCCTTTCCCATCACTTCTCAGCCTATTGGCTAAGATCAAGTATAGCATCCTTCCCCTCACTTGCTAATAGCACACTGCTTTCATTCAGGAATCCCCTCCCATCTCCAAGGGATACAGCCTTGGTAGATTGTCAATCAGAGCAATGCCCTCTCCAGCTCAAGAGAAGGACCTTATACACGTTTCCTCTTTGCTGCCCTAACAAATCACTCAATTTAAATCGACACAAATTTAATAGCTTACAGCTCAGTAGGTCAAAACTTTCAGCAAGGGCTCAGCAGGACTGCCTTCCTTTCTGGAGGCTCTAGAGACCGCTTTCTTGCCTTTTCCAGCTGCTAAAATCTCCCTGCCTTCCTGGGCTTGTGACCCCCTGCCTCCACCTTCAAAACCAGCAATCTCATAGTTACTAACATCTTTCTAATCCTGCTTCCACAGTCACATCTCTCAGATCCAGCTGGAAAGTTTTCCTCACTTCTTAGAATCCTTGTGATGACACAGGTCTCACTCAAATAATGCAAGATAATTTTTCCCCCTCAAGGCCTTTAAGTCAATCACATGTGTAAAGTCAAATTTGCATGTAAGGTCACATTAACAGACTCCAGGGATGAAGACATGGACCTCTTTGGGGTGGCCATTAGTCTGCCTATCAGAGACCCCTAAGCTTAGCTGGTCCATTATACTATGTTCCTGGAATGAACAAATTGATGATTTGAGGACTGAAAATGTTGAAACGCACTTATCTCAATGATAGCACTCATCTTTCTCAGCACGTCATTCTGTAGGGCTGGTTTCTGTGCATTCCCAAAGCCCAGCTCTTTAATTTACATGTTAATTCTTAGACTTTGCCAGGAGCCTAGAATTTGCTGGAACTAAATGTAATGGTAGAACAACATCAGTGCAGTATCAATTAGAATTCTTGGTCGCAAACAACAGGAACAGCCTCCATCAATCCTAAGGAAAAGGGAAATTAATTGGATAAATGTCAGGGTCTCACAGAATCACGGTGAGAATCAGTAAAATCATACTGATTGATTTCTAATCAACTTGGAAAACCTGGATGTTGCAGAAAACTAAGGAGCAAAAAAATCACTGCAAAAGTGACACAGCTGAAAGGGTGTGTAGTCTGTGTGCCACACTCCTGAGTCTTTAAGAAAGAGGACCCCCAACTGACCCCATGTTTTTGTAATACTTGCTCAAGATACATAGTATCTGGAGGGGGCTTCTAGTTGGAGGAGATGATTCAGAGTCTATCCCTTTAGGCTAACAGGGACAATTTATCTAGTTTCTGCAAGGGGAATTCTCATCAAGGCTACACCAAGTCTACTCGCCAATCTCCCCCAAAAACGAGACTGAGATGCCTATAAAAAGAAGAGATAGACTGCTGGAAGGCAAAAAAAAAAAAAAAAAAAGAACAAATGTCCCTAACATATATCCAAAGAAGTTCAAAGGGCAAGGTGGAGGCAGAAATTATATCTATTTAGTAAAATCTGGAGTCACTATATAGAAAGTGGATGTAGAACAGGGGCTATCCTATAGAAATGGAAGTAAGCCATATATGTAATTTTATTAGTATTATTTTTTTACTTAAGTAATCTCTGTACCTAATGTGGTATGTGAACTCATGATCCCAAGATCAAGAGTTGCATGCCCTTCCAACTGAACCAGTCAGGCACCCCGTGACATATATAATTTTAAATTTTCTAGCAGCTGCATTTAAAAAAAGTAAGAATAAAACAAGTAAGGGGCGCCTAGGTGGCTCAGTTGGTTAAGCGACTGCCTTCGGCTCAGGTCATGATCCCGGAGACCCGGGATCGAGTCCCACATTGGGCTCCCTGCTCCGCAGGAAGCCTGCTTCTCCCTCTCTCACTCCCCTTGCTTGTGCTCCCTTTTTGGCTGTGTTTCTCTCTGTCAAATAAATAAAATCTTTAAAAAAACACAACAAGTTAAAATAATTTTACAGTATTATATCTAACCCATTATATCCAATATCATATCACTTAAACACATAATTCATAAAATGTTAATGAGACATTTAACAGGTAATTAAGCATTTAATGCAAAAATTTACACTGCTCCAGTTTCTTTAAAATTTAAATTAAATTTATTTAAATTAAAAGTGCAGTAATTGGGGCGCCTGGTGGCTCAGCTGGTTAAGTGGCCAACTCTTGGTTTCCACTCAGGTCATGATCTCAGGGTCCTAAGATGGAGGTTTACATGGAGCTTGTGCTCAGCATGGGCTTGAGATTCTCTCCTTCTGCTCCTTCCCCCATTCACACTTGCTGTGTGTGTCTCTCTCTCCCTCTAAAATAAGTAAAATCTTTAAAAAAAATTCAGTTCTTCCTTGGCATCAGCCACATTTTAGGTGCTCAATAGCCACATGTGGCTAGTGGTTACCATACTGGACAGCCCAGATCTAGAAGGATAGTGTATCGGTGTGGATCCAATCAGGAGAGAGAAAACACAATAATTCGAACAGGGAAAGTTTAATATAAAAAATCATTAATTATAGTTGGGTATTGGACTGAGGGTTTGGCTGGTAGGATGTAAAGAGAAATCTAAACAATGTAGGAAAAGCAATATATGTGAGGCAGCCAGTACCGCCTTAGGGCTAAGGTAGATCATCCAAATAAGAGCTCTCCATCTACGCACCTACCCAAGAAGAAGGAGACCAAGATCTCACTGGAGAGAGCATGGCTATGGTTCCTTCAAAGGCAGACAAACTGTGGTGCCAGTAGAAGTTGGTGGAAATCTGCCCTCTAGAACTTTCCAGAAATCACCTTCTGCTGTTGGTCACTACTGCACTGCAGAAACTCGACACCGAGGAACCATGTCTGCTGCGGAACCAGAAGCATGATACTTTTATAAAGACAGAAAGAAACATGCAGGGGAACTACTCCAGCATGATGACAGACATGAAGGGAGAAAAACACGACACAGAACAAGAGGACTAGTAGGGACTGGGGAACCACCGTAGATGGGAGGGTAAGAGAGAAGTGCAGCCCTATTGCCAAGGGTTCATGAGTCAACCTCAGACTAAACAAAATTCCATACAGCATCCTAATCTTCCCCAAATTCCAGTTAGCTCACGTCACCCTTCTCTCCAGAAACTTTTAGTGGGTTTTTCCTTGCCAATATAGAATGCTAGCTTGCCACTCTAGGCTATCTGTCCAGGTTTCCTCAAACCATGTCAGACCACTGCTCTGTGCTCCCCAGACCCTGGCTCCGCTCTGCTCTTCTGCCTGAAAGCTCCCCTTTCCTTCCCCTTTCTCACAAAAGCCGACACTAGCACCCACTACATTCTGTTCCACAAAGTAAAGAGTGCAGAGTTCCCAAGGGAAGGGAGAGCTCGGTATCCTCCCCAGGACTTGCATGGATGAATAATGCAGACTGGACTGGAAATCCTGTGGGTGGCACAGAGCCCCGCAGAGTGGAGATGCTTTCCAAATACTAAATACCTGTGATCAATGGAAGGGAAGAGAAGAGACAGTCCTCATCACAGACATCTTGCTATGCTTGCTTTCCAGAGTGCCTTTTTCCCTTCTTCAGTTACCAACAGCACCATGTTTTCAAGTCATCCCTCACTGGCTTTTTAATCCTCAATGTCTGTACTGAGCCAAATGGTGACCCCCAAAAAGTTATTTCCATGTCCTCGTCCGTGAAACCATGAACAGCACCCTTATACGGCAAAAGATGTGATCAAACTAAAGATCCTGAGACACGTATCCTGGATGATCTTGGTGGGTTGGAAACACAATCGTAAGTGTCCTTGCAAGGGAAAGGCAGAGTGGGTTGTAGACGGAGAGGGGAAGAAGCCACATGATCACAGAAGCAGAGCCTGGAGTGATGGGGCCACAATCAAGGAAGGCCTAAAGGAAGCCTGTGCATCATCAGAAGCTAGAAGGGACAAGAAATATTGTCTCCTACACCTTTGGAGCAAGCTCAGCCCTAGCCCCACTCCCATGAGAGAATAAAACCTCTGGGGCTGTAAGCCGTCCAGTTTGGGGATCCAGGCTGGTGGCTGCAGGAGACTGATATGATTGATCCTGGAGCCTCTAGTGACTGGGCCACAGATAGTCCCGTGAGCCAGAGCATGCAACGAGACTCCACAGGCCACATTCTCCTCCGCCACTGGGAAATAGAAGCTTTTTTTCCACTAAGACACCCCGTCCAGGGAGAATATTAGTCTAGAGCTGCTTAGGATCACAATGGGACTACATCAGCCTGATAGGTTGAGAAGGACCGGCGAACACCAGCATTGATGATGTCATTTCATCAGAATTATCCTGGATTTTCATGATATTGGCCAATTAATTTCCCATCTTACTCAAGCCAGTTGGCAATGGATTTCTGTCACAAGCAGCCCAAAGGATTCTGACTCATAGTCCTTTTGCTATTGGTACAGTGCTGTCAGTTACATGTGAGTTTCAGATAAACAACAAAGAAGTTTTCAGTATAAGTATGTTCCAAGTATTTCATGGGTCAGATACTAAAAAAAAAAAAAAAAGAAAAAAGATTTTATCTGAAATTCAAATTTAACTGGGCATCCTGGTGTTTTGGGTTTTGTCTTTTGCTAAGGCAATCCTTTGTTGGAAGTTTTTTTATTGATCACCTGAAACCTTTGAAAAGCCAGGTCATAGTACAAAAGACAGTAAGAATAATCCTTCTAAAGTAGATGATTCTAATTTTAGACTTTCAAATAACCATCTTTAATGCCTCTATTAAATGGGCATTTAAAACAGTGTGGTTATACCTCCCAGTGTTGTGAACCTTAATATGTTCTGCGGTTGAGAAAGAGATACTTCAAGGCCTCCTACCAGTGAGCAAAGCAGTTTTAAAAGGATGTTTTTGTGCGTTGTGAGTCCTACAACTGCCTTTAAAAAAAAAAAATTGTTTATTTAATACAGAGAGAGATCACAGATAGGCAGAGGCAGGCAGGGGGGGGAAAGCAGGCTCCCCGCTGAGCAGAGAGCTAATGCAGGCCTTGATCCCAGGACCCTGAGATCATGACCTGAGCTGAAGGCAGAGGCTTAACCCACTGAGCCACCCAGGCGCCCCCTATAACTGCTTTTAACACTAATGCACTTACTGAGCTTCATTCACAGTTGTCTCTCATTCCAGAATGGTCCAGCAGGAAAGGATTAGGAAGGACTGACTGGGAGAGGCAGGGGAGAGGGCCGTGTCATGCCTGTCAGCTTTCTCGAGCAGATGGAGAAAAAGGGCCAAGCTGAGGGTGTCCTGAATCTGGGGGCCGACCTGATGACATGAGGTTCTGTATACTCACCATCACACCCCCCAGCCCGGGGTGAGTGGGGGCAGTGTGTCTGTTTTGTGCTCAAATGAAGTTGTTCTAGAACAGGTGGTTTGCCTGCTTTACGGATGTTTGCATCTCTTTTGTTCTCAAAATACATTCCCTTAGCTTCCTCAGAAAAGGCTTCTAAAGGGGGTTAGTGCTTTGACACTTAGGGCTGTTGAATTCAGGCAGATTCACAGTTTAACTTGGCAGCGATACTAAGAATACTTGAACATTTAGAAACTTAAGTTCCCTGGCTCACGACTTTTCCACTAGAGCTCATTTTCCAATGATGTTGGGAAAAAAAGGCACTTTCTTGAAAGCAGTTTAAAATGTCAATCGTAACTCAGTACCTTTGTTTTGATATGTGTTCTCTTGATACAAGGATGTATTAAGTGCTATGGGATAAAGCACAAACATCTGGTTCCCTCTCCTATTTTATGTTCCCCCTGACTTACTATCTTGCCAAGTCTGGCAAGTTCCCCACACCCAGCAAGATCTTCCAACAACATCAGAAAATAGCCACTGTGTCACCTAGAGTGACACAATGACGTTGCATCCTTGTGGGCAGAGGGTGTGTCATACACAGGGTTAGTTCTGAGAACGGACTTTAAAAAAAAAAAGATTTAATTTTTTTAAAGATTTTATTTATTTGACAGAGAGAGAGATCACAAGTAGGCAGAGAGGCAGGCAGAGAGAGAGGAGGAAGCAGCCTCCCTGCGAGCCCGATGCAGGCCTTGATCCCAGGACCCTGAGATCATGACCTGAGCCAGAGGCAGAGGCTTTAACCCACTGAGCCACCGACGTGCCCAAAAAGATTGGATTTTTTATTTTTAAAAATGTATTTACTTGAGAGAGAGTGTGTGTGCACGCTCTCGTATGCCAGTGGGGGAGGGCAGAGGGAGAGAATCTCAGGCAGGCTCCCCACTAAGCGCAGAGTCCTACATTGGGGCTCAACCTCACAATCCTGAGATCACAGCCTGAGCCAAAATCAAGAGTTGGGACACTCAACCAACCGAGCGACCTAGGCACCCCACAAGATTTTTTTTTTTTTTCAAATAATCCCTACACCCAGCATGGGGCTTGAACTCATATACCTGTGATCAGGAATTGCATGTTCTACCGACTCAGCCGGCTAGGTGCCTGAAGACACAAACTGAAGTGAGCAGGCAAGAGGATCTGTCTCCAGCGTCTGGAGCAGCGATTCCTAGCTGAGGCTATGGTGACCCCAGGGAGCATTTGGAAATATGAGGACAGGTCTTTAAAACTGAAATATATTTGACATATAATATTGTATACGTTTTTAATTCAGTGCTTTATGTACTGTAGTATGATTGCCGTCGCAGCCATAACCGGGTTAGATCATTATCATTTCTTTTCAGTGGCTGAAATAACTCAGTACTAATCTCTCGGTGAGTTTGAGAAATATAGTACAATATTGTTGTCTAGAAGAGACTTCTGTTTTGTTTTGTTTTTAACAGTGATGCGTGGGGGCGGGGGACCGGTCTGCTGTTGACATTTATTGAAGGATCCTTCAAGGATCCCCAAGGCTTTCCTCCGCAACTGACAAACTCTGGTCTGGACAAAGAAATCTAATGATCCAGGGGGAAGTACAAGGATATTCACCAGGCGGAAGGACCTGGAAGGCTTCTGCTCTATGGGAAGTGAACCTCAAACCCAGAAAGGGAGCTTTGCTTTGCACATAATTTTAGAATGAGGATCAGCGGCCAGTGACAAAAAGCCTAAATGGTAGTGGCTTAACCTCACAAAGTTTTGCTCTCTCACAGATTAAGTCTCCGAGTAGGTAGTCGGGGTTGAAGTGACAGGTTGGCAGGCAGCAGAGACTCAGAACTGGCTGGTCCCAGATGGGAGATGGGTGTTCCCGCTGCAGCTGCCCCTTCCACATTCCACCCAGATGACTGGGGAAAAAGAAGAGCTTGCTCCCTCGCTTTAAGGACACCCCTTAGAAGTTGCATGTGACATTTCCGATTACATTCCTTGGCCAGAACTTAGGCACACGTCCACCACCAACTGTAGGAGGCTGGGAAACAGAGACTCACATTCTGGGTTGCCATGTGCCCAGCAAAAACCCGTCAGTCCTATTCCGAAAAACGGGAGAGAGATCTTTAGTGACAGCTAGAAGTCTGTGCCATTCCTGGAAGGGCAGATTACCTACATTCAGTAAGTGAAGCCCTGGTCTTTTGCTCAAGCTGGGTTTCAATGGTCCAGACTTGACTCAGTAGAGGAAGAGGAAGTATTGACTCGAAGCTTGAGGAGAGTTTTATCCCCCATGTCAGAGAATTATCATGTTGGGGCATTAGCCATCATAAGTCCAACATCCTCTTTTTAAATGGTTTTGATTCTTATCTAACATGTGTTTTTTCTACTCTCAAGTGTTTTTTTCCCGCCTCCTTCCTACCCTGACATCCCTGATCTTTGATCATCAAACTTTTGGTTCTTGGAGTGCAGATTCATTTTAAGTAAACATATTTAAAAATGATTGATGATCCTGAAGAGTTTTTGATCATGTGGGTTTCACTATCAATACTTTAGAAATTAAAATTGAGAATCTTAAAAACACTACGGTACTCACAGTACCCATGACTTTGTAACCAACAGAATATGCAAATATTTTTGAAACACATATTTGCATCAAATAACATGCACACCAACACTTTGAAATCGAGGGGCTTGATCTGATTACTATTTTAAGCAAGCACACATATCACACATATAACACACCTTTGTTTTTTCATATATTGACCACTGAATTTCACAATGGTTTCTTTATTTTTCTGCATTTTAAATATTTATTCTGAGAAGAAGTCCACAGACTAGGCACTCTGTGTTCATGGCCTAAGGCCAGGATTAGCACAGGAAAACAGAAAAACAAAACAAAAAAATGCTCAGTTGGTCTTTGAATTTCCAAAGCCCCAGCGCTAGGGAGAAATGGAGAGTAGGTTTTATCTCCAGAGGCCATTAGCCTCTTCCCAGCCCAGGAGGCCTCTGGGGGTATTTCCAGGCCTCCAGCTCCCTGCTCTCCATCGGAGTGAGTGCTGTACTTGCCTGGGGCACAGACCTGTCTGAACCCAGTTTTCTTCGCCCAGATGGGTGAGGGTCACATTCCTCTGCCGCTGGAAGCCCCCATGCATTGTTCAGGGGGACTGTACCTGTGACAGCCCCCCAGTTGAGCTCAGTCCCAAACAAACCATCTTCTGCCTCTTTCCATAGCCCAGGATAGGAGCCTTGTGAGTTATAAGTGGACCCTAGGCCCTTGGGGCGCAGTGCGTTGTGGAACAAGAGGCCCCCCACCTCGATATTCGATCACTCCTGTCAGGTGGGACTGGACAGAGCCATCTGGAGATTTTTCTCTGCATGAGATTGGAGAAAAACTCACTCCTATCACACACAGGGTGAGGGGGAGGTCTGGAGATATGCTGTCATTTGCCCAGGAGGTAATATGTCCCTATTTTTTGTGTCTCTGAGCTGGGAAAGGCAGAGTTGTTCCCTCTGCAGGCTTGGAGTAGCTGTGGCCCCAGATCCAGAGTATGGGGGCTCCCACGCTCCCCTCCCCCATTCTCTGGGGCAGGTTTCAGCGAAAGCCTCCTGTTGCTATGGTAATGGGCCTGGGAAGCTTTTCTAGCCAGCCAGAAAGAGAGGAACCTTCATAAAAGAAAGGACAAATCAGGGCCACTGTGTGAAATCTGGAAAGAATCAGAGAAGAAAGGCATGAGAATTTGAATTAATGATGGAAGAGATACAGCATCGAAGCCTGCTTAAACCCAGGGGAAGGATGGGGGTGGCAGAGGGGCACACGGTGGGTGGCTTGGGTGTAGCCCCCCCCCCCCCGCGGTCTCTGTCTCCAAGCAACAGTCTAACTGCTCCTGATGCCTGGCACTTAACCAGCACTCATTCTGTGCTTAAACGTCCTTCTCCCTAACACAGATGCGCATTCTTAAGCAAATCCTCCAGAAACAGCAATATATATCTAGGTTGGGGCGCCTGGGTGGCTCAGTCGTTAAGCTTCTGCCTTTGGCTCAGGTCATGATCCCAGGGTCCTGGGATCGAGTTCTGCATTGGGCTCCCTGCTCAGCAGACATCCTACTTCTCTATCTCTCACTCCCCCTGCTAGTGTTCCCTCTCTCATTGTGTCTCTGTCAAATAAATAAATAAATAAAAGGAAATAGATACCAAGGCACTAACACACTCACAGTTCACATATGGAGGGAGCCGCTGGATAGGGGACAGAAGGGAGCACATACAGCAAAGAAGGGAGAGGAGAGAAAAATGGAGAAGGGTTTGCTGCAGGGCTTTTGAATTGCCCAAGGTTCCCAGGACTAGATTTAAAGAAAATCATTCAGAACATGGACAGCAACAAAGGCTGTGGAGGGTGGGAGCAGTAAGGACTCCCATTCATTGCTGCTGGAAGGCAGCCTCGTCCACTCCCTCTGGAAGGTAGCTCTCAGACCCCCAGGCCCCTGACCATCAGAGTCCTAGGCCCTGGCCGCTGGCACGGCCTCAAGGACCATGGAGCTGTCTGGCTGATTTCCGGCTCCTGCCTTGGTTCTGAATGGTTATTTCTGTGCTGGTATTCGTGCACTTTGGGCACTGGCTCCGTCGGATGCACCTCTCACTGGGATCTCTCAGTGCCCACCCGTGGCTTTGCACTTACGTCCTCATCTGCCTGCACTGTGTCTCAGCAAACATTCACTGAGTTCCCAGTGTGAGCTCAGTACCAAACAAGGGGCAGAGCGTGAGTGTGAGAACTAAGATATAGGATCCCTGCTCCAGGGCCTTCCTGGGTCTAGCAATGGCCTCATCCTCCTGACTCACTTCTCTCCTACTGTGGTATAATCAACACACCATTAAGCACATTTAAGAGCACAGCTCAGTGGCAATAAGTACATACGCTGTTCTGCACCTTCCAACCTCCATCCATCGCCACAACTTCATCATCCCAAACTGAACCTCTACCCATGAGACCCTACGCCAGGACCCTGGGCTTCGGGGGCGATGTGAGAAACCTCGGAAGTCCTCTGCCCCAGTTTCTTGCTCCTGTCCTGGTGCCTGGTTCCTTCCTAAGGCCTCCTTACCCTGACCAGAGCACTGACCCTGGAACCTCTTCCCAATGGGGACCCTGAGGCTGCAACAAGGAGGGCCTTGACCTTGGTCCCCAGATCAGAGGTCTGGGGCTCTGCCAGGTCCTCAGCCTCCTGGGCCTCCAGGCTGTCCTCTACTCAGAAGGACCTCAAGGGAATACAACACATCTTCCCAGGACTGGGAGCACAGTGGGCCAACAGCCTTTTCTCCAAGCCTGTGGGACACTAGGGACACCCCGTCTCTACAGCCCAATTGACAGAAGAATAAGCTGAGGCCTTTTGTGCTCTAGCCCCCTCTGCACCAGCGGGCCTACACTCAGCACCTGCGCTGTGACCCAGCCCTGAGGCTGATGTGCACGGAATAGTGGCTCTGCACCTGACCTGTCCCCCATGTTCCCTCACCACCATCAACTGCTCAGTGGCCCCAAAGTCTCCTGAGCTCTGGACCCACACCTCCCACCCCCCCCCCACCAGGTGGCAAGCCTTAGGGTACAAGGCCAGCTGGGTTGGACATCTGGGGACACAAATGTCACCGAAAACACCCCCACCCCGGCTAAGTGCATGGCTGGACCACGGGGCCTGGAGGTAGCAGTGGAGGCTGACTGTGGGCAGGGAGAAGATCAGTCCACCCTTTCCCCTTCTCTTCTACTCATTTTTCTGCCTTGTCTTCCTGGCAGGACTCAGGGACAGAGATCCAGCCTGTCCCTGGCTGCAGCCCTGGCTGGAGTCAGAGGGTGGGAAGAGGGGCCCATCACCGGGATGCCCAAGTGTGAGGGGCTGTTACTGTAATTAGGGACCTTGTGGGCATTCAGGTATTTCACCCCTTTTTAGACAGTGACCCCAGGACTGGCTCCTGCCCCATTCTGCACCAACGAGGCTCCATGCCGTCCCCAGCCCAGGCCTTGCCTGCAGTCCGCCCTCCCTCCAGCCCAAGGAAATCCAGCTGCTCCGGGGGATGGCAGAATCCTGACATGCTGGAGTGCCAGCAGCCCTCTGGGGCCTGGTTCCGGGGTGGGGCCTGGTTCCTGGGGTGCCTCGGTGAGGAGAGGTGAGGCTGGGCAGGAGGCACAGAGTGGTCACTCCCTGGAGCCACGGCTCCCTGGTCAGTGCAGACCCTATTGCGTGCTGGCTCCGAGGGCACCCGGACTCCGGCTCCCAGCCAGGCTCCGGGAGGGAGACCAGAGTGTGACCAGAGTGCTAGTTCGATGTGTCCCTCTGTCCTGTAGCTACAGCCTCTCCTGCCGGCTGGGCGCTCCTTCCTAGCCGGCCAGCAACACCCTCAGCACCAAGAAGAACAGGCCATCATCCAGCTCAGGGCCCAGGGTGCAGCTGGGAAGGCAGGGGAGGGCTTGCTCGTAGCTCAGGAGCCTCTGGTTGGGCTAGGGAGGCTCGGGAGGGCTGGCCTCCCAGCCCCTCTGCTCACCAGCCCTGGGACTAGAGCCACTTGCCTCCCCTCTCTGGGCCTTGCTCTCCTCCTCTGTGTGAAGCAGTAATGGTGAATGATCGCTCCCGTGGCAGGAGCATGTGGGGTGCTGGTGATTGATCGAATGCTGGGTACAGAGCCTGAACTGTGGAGCACAGTGGGGGATGGTGAGCAGTGTCACCAGAAACCCCCCATCCCTGCCCCCCCCAAAGCAATCCAGCGGCCATGCGGCCACCAGGCCTCTGGCTCTGAGTCCGGGAGCGGTGGCGGGATGACACTCCTGACACCAGGTCACTGTGGCTCTTCTTCAGCAGCAGGGACAGCTCCTCCCTCTGAGGGAAGGAGAACAGGGACGACTTTCCCTGGGGTCTCCCAAGGAAGAGGACAGGCGGCTGTCCTCATGCCCAGACAGCCCTTCCCCAGTGCCTACTTCCCTAGTGGGGAGGGGCAGAAGTCCTTGCTGCACATGGTAAATCTAGACTTGAGCAGTACTTTGAAATTCTCGCTTCGGTTAGAACCTGAGCATTGGGATTTGATTCTGTCTCTTGCTGGGCTGATGGCTCACACATGCTTTCCATGACTCCTCCTGGAGTGAAGAGCTCTTATAGGGTCCCGGGCCTCCTGGACCTGGGGAGGGGAGAGGGGGGCCAGTCCCCTCCCTAGGTCCTGAAGGAGACCCATCCTCTCAAAGACAGGCTTGTTTTGGGTCACGATCCTGGGCCAGGATGGGAGACAAGCCCCTCATGGCTCCCGACTGGGCTGAGGGGCCTTTCTCAGGCACAGCAATGCCCACTGAATGCAGGGGCTTCAGAAGGAACACATGCCTCACCAGGTCCTGCCCCAGGACGGTGGCTGCCTTCCCCAACTCTGGAGGAAGAGGGACATCCTCTGCTTCTCTGGGCAGGGGTCCTCTGACCCACGAACAGGCTCCAGAAGGATTCTAGTCTGCCTCTGGAAGTGCACCAGCACCGAATGGGCTAATCTCTGTCCAATATGAACATGGACAATGCGCTTTGGAAGCGCCAGAGGTGATCCTGTGCAAATGGCCTGAGGGTGGCTTCCGTGCCTCCCGATGGAAATCCTCCTGGAGCCTCGTCTCCACCCTTGGGGGTCCATTCCTGAGGGTTTCAGGACCAAGGGAGACACCCCGGTGTGGCTTTGAAGGCTCTACCCTGGCCTCCAACCATCCGGGCCTCCTTCCTTCCACCAGTGCTCCCCAAGAAGCAGGGGCTGCTGCTCCCACACTGCCCCATGCAAGGCTGGTTTAAGGCACGCAGTCCCTCCAAGGCCCAGTCGCTCTGGCTCTGGCACACACACGGTGGCCACGGCTCCTTGGCTGGGCGAGGAGTCCTAGGAGAGCTCTCCTTTCCCAGAATCAGGATGCCCCTTCTGTCCTCTGCCGGAAAAGGTGAATTCCTGGGCCGGGTGGCCCTCAGGTACCTGAGGAAGCGGAGGTCCCCTGCAGGCCCCCTGGAGAGAAGGGTGATGGGCACCCCTGTCTGCGAGAACAGTGAGCAGCGCCCATCCCAGTCCGCAGGGGCACCCATCACCTCGCAGCGCTCATCCTCGGATTCACCCAGGAAACTCAGGCCCGGTTTTTCAAAGAGGTATTTTCCAGAGTATTCAGCACAGTGGTGGTGGAGAGACCAGGGACACGGAACACGAAGGCCCGTGGGTATGAATCGCGTCCATGGTCCTGGAACAGGTGCTGGAGAGGACACTGAGCAGCAATGACGCAGGTGCTAGGTCGCTATGTCCAAAAGGAGGCCTTGGGGTCCTCTCCCCCGAGACATATGGATCCACTGTCTGCATCCACCTGTAAGACATGATGTGATATCAACAGGGAGACATGCCTAGATGGAAAGAGGGTGCAGGTGAGAGAGAGAGAGACTAGAGATGTGCGCCAAACCCATCCTGATGGGTTTGCAAATGCCTCTTCTTCTCCTTTAGGTGGTGTTTGCAGCAGTCCTCAAGGACAAAGCCTCCAGGAAGTCCCCCTCTGCGGCTCGTGCTCTTCCTATGGCCACGCTCCTGACCACGCCTCCAGTGCCGGGCTCCCAGACAAGCCATCTGTCCCTCCCATCTAGTTTCAGAAAGTGAGGAGGACTGAGTCAGAAAAGCCTGTACGCTCCCTCATCTGTCCCGGCTGTTCATAGCAATGTGAAATATTGTGTCAAAACGTTGGGCCAGTTTCAGGTGGAATAACCAAAAAGTAGACATTGCAGAGAGGGATGAGAGATGCACTAAACATGGCCAGTTTCCAGGAGAAATGAGCACCCCCAGCGTCCCTGCACCTGCCGGGGGTCCCCGCTGTCCTGGTCCGTGTGCACTGGAAGTGGTGTCCCCTCCCAGGGTGCTGGCCGGGCTCTAGCTGCTGCCACATCTGACTGTAGGGTTTCTTGTTTTAGAAAAATCCAGGAGGTTGTTATGGAGAGATGGTGGAATATTTTGCACTAACTATGTACTGCACGGTGTTAGAATCTAGGAAAAGGTGATGAGCATAGAGAACCGTCCCTCTGTCATTTTCCCACTGCTGGTATCTACCCCCCTTACTCCCAGGTCCTGTGCATGAGTTGGGATCAAACTGCAACAAGTGTGCTTGGCTTTCCAGGGCATGTCCTTCACCCTCCTGGCTTCCCGCTGTGGTAACTAGAGGAACTAACCAGCTAGCGATCACCTGGTTAGTTCATCATGTATCTACAGACGGGCTGGAGGCTGAGACAGGAGGGTGGTAGAGCACCCCTTCTTGGCACCTCTTGTCCACCCCTCACCCCATTCCCGCCATGCTCCTCCCTCTGTCATAAGCCACGGTCTACCACCCCCCAGCCCATCATGGGAGGATGCCAAGAACAAACACAGAGCATGTTTATGGAGTTCCTGCTGGGCACCAGCAGAGACGAAACCCTCTCACTAAGGAAGACAGTGGTTCCAAACCTGACCCATGAAAAAACTGAATCCCAGAGTTCATCAGTTGGCCAGGGCCTCCAGAAAGAAAGAGGTCAGACCCAGGATGTGCATCTGTGCCCCATGAGGCCAGAGTCTGGTGCCCAGCACCATGCAATCTGACCTTGGCACTAACCAGAAAAGCACTTTATCGTCGCGTGATTGGGCTTGTAGGTTGGAGCTGAGGACACCCACCAACGGTCTGGACCTCGCACTCACGGCGCTGCATGAACTGTCTGATAGGAGCACAGCAGGAAACAGGACCCACAAGAAACCTCATTGCTAACCAGCTGGACACCCCCTGAGATGCACATCCCACATCCCTTTCCTTCTCCCCCAGGGGGCCCAATACTGTACAGTGTCTTCATTCATGCCTGACTCCTTTCAGTGCACTTCTGAGATCCATACCTTTCCTTCAAGGCGGCTCTAGGTGATTTTCATTTCCCTGTAGTATTCCACCATCAAACGTGTCACTCACTTTACTTACCCATGCCGCTGTGGAGGCACTTTTGGGTTGTTTCCATTGTGCTACCAGGCAGAAGAACGCTGCTCTGAGCCCTGTTCACACACAGGTGCACAGGTGGGCTTTAGAGCGTGTGTCAATATTGGGAGGTCGTGCCAAAGAGATTTCCAGTTTATACTCACAGCAGGGTGTGAGAGCTCCTCAGCTGCACAGGGTCTACTCAGGGAGGACATTTCACCAACATGGTCTATGTGTGGTGGTATCTCATTGTGGATTCCATTTGCATCTCCTCGCAAAGGAATGCTGTGGAAAACCTTTTCATATATTCATTCCCATTTCACAAACTCATTCACTTCTTGTGAAGTGCCTCCTCAGATCTTAGGCCCATTTTTTTCTGGGGGATTATCTATATTTTGAAAAATTTATGGTAGATACATATCCTAGATATGAGTCCTCTGTCCAATAAATAGATGCAAATGTTTATACTGCTCTGTGCCTGCCTTTTTTTTTTTTTTCTCTCTTGAAGGTGTCTTTTGATAATAATAGTCCTCCATTTCACGGCATCTGGGTGGCTCAGTCAACTGATCGTCTACCTTTGGCTCATGCCTTCATTCTGGAGTCCTAGGATGGACCCCCACCTTGGGCTCCCTGCTCAGTGGGAAGTCTGCTTCTCCCTTCCTGTCCCTCTGCCTCTCATGCTCTCTCTCAAATAAATACAATCTTAAAATAAATAATAGTCATTAATTTCAATAATTCCCAATTAATCCGTTTTTTTCTTTATGGTCAGTATAACCCATGTTGTAATAAATCTTTGCTGGCCCTAAGATCTTGAAATTATTTCCTAAGGTATCTTTTAGGAAGATTATTGACTGAAACTTCCACATTTATACTTAAGATCTGCCTTATAAGAATAAAGACGGATTTTTTTTCCCCATATGGTAACCAGTAGACTCTGAACCATTTCCGTGGATGTACCCTCTCTCACTTGTCTGCGAACCTCCTTGCTAGAAACATGTCCCTGGCAGTCAGTCTGTGTCGGCCTTTATTGAAGTGGACTCCTACAGGGGTGTCTTCCTGGCTCAGTCAGTTAAGCCACTGAGTCATGGTGCCGCCTCAGGACACCATCTCACAGTGACAGGATTGAGCCCCACGTGAGATCTGTGTTCAGTGCAGACTGGACCCGCGGTTCTCTCTTCCCCCCTCCTCCCTCTCCCACCACTCTCGTGTCATGTTCCTTCTCTCTAAAATAAATAAATAAATCTTTGTAAAAAATGGAACCATATAGATGGTCCTTTTTAAAAATGGTTGTAAAAACTCGTAACATTTTGTCATTTTCAACATTTTAAGTATAAAGCTCAGTAGCATTAAGTAGATTTACACTGCTGTGAAACATATCTTGAGAACATTTCATCCTGCAAATCTGAAATTCTGTACCCATTATTTTGTTTATGTAGAATGCATCTTTATTTATTTCTTAGTTCTTTTTTTTTTTTTAAGATTTTATTTCTTTGACAGCGAGAAGCACAGCTACAGAGGGAACACAAGCAGGGGGAGTGAAAGAGGGAGAAGCAGGCTTTCCCACCAAGCAGGGAGCCCAATGTGGGGATCGATCCCAGGTCTCTGGGACCATGACCTGAGCCGAAGGCAGTCGCTTAACCAACTGAGCCACCCAGGCGCCCCCTTTATTTATTTCTTAATTTAAATTTTAGTTAGTTAACATACAATGCAATGTGGGTTTCTGGAGAAGTCTGTGACTCATCACTCACATACAACACTGAGGGCTCATCACTACCAGGGCCCTCCTTGATACCCACCAGCCAAATAGCCCCTCCCCCCACCTCCCTCCAGGACCCTCCATCTGTTCTCTATCGTTAAAATTCTCTTATGTTTTGTTCCGTTGTCTCCTGTTTTCTTTTTCTCCCTTCCCACATGTTCATCTCTTTTCTTTCATAAATTCCACATATGAGACCATATGGTATTTGTTTTCTCTGATGGACTTTTGAATTTCTGTACCCATTAAACCACAGCCTCCCTTTTTTCCCCTCCCCCAAATCTCCTGGTTACTACCATTCATTCTAGTTTCTATTTCCATGAATACGGCTACACTTGGAGAGCTTACAGCTGTGGACTCATATAGTACTTCTTTTCTTGTAGGTTTATTTCATTTAGCATTGTGTTCTCAAGGTTCATGCACATTGTACCAGGTGTCAGGATTTCCTCCCTTTTTAAGACTGAATACTATTTCATTGATGGATAGACTACATTTGGTTTATCTATTTATCCACTGGTGGACATTTGAGTTGCTTCTACCATTTGGTTTTTTGTCTATTGTGAAGAGTACCGCTGGGACATGAGTTTGCAAATATCTCTTCCAGACCCTACTTTCAAATCTTTTGAATATACACCAAAAGGTGGGACTGCTGGATCATCCTGTACTTGCATTTTTATTTTTTTGAGATGCTTCAATACTGTTTCCCATAGTGGTACACCACTTTACAATCACACAAGCAGTGCCCAAATGTTCCACTTTCTCCGTATCTTTGCTAACATTTGGTATTTTCTGTTTCGGGTTATCTTTCTCTTTTTGGTAACCATCAGAATGAATATGGGATTATATCGCTGGGGTTTTAGTTTAGTCTTCTCTTATTAATCACACTGAATATATTTCATATGTTTGTTGGTTATTTGCATAACATCTTTGGAGAAATGTCAATTCAAGTCCTTTGCCCACTTTTTAAATCAGGTTTTTTAATTGTTTTGTTATCGTAGTGTAGGAGCTCTTTATTTATTCCTAATATTAACTCATCATCAGATATATATGATTGGCAAATATGTTCTCCAATTCTGTAGGTTGCATTTTCACTTGCTATGCGCTATGATTCACAAGAGATTTTTACTTTGATATCGTCCTGTTTGCCTTTTACTGTTGTTGTTTTTGGTGTCCTATGTAGGAAAGCATTGTCATAAAGATTGTCATGAAACTTTTCCCCTATGTTTTTTTTTATGGAAGATTGACAGTTTTAGGACTTTCATTGAGGTCTTTGATCCATCTTTGAGTTCATTTCTGTATAAAGCGAAGTGGAAGGGTTCATCTTTGTTCTTTTACATGGGGATATCCAGTTTCCCAATAGAATTAGTTTTAAACTAAATTAAGTTTAATTTAATTTAAATTCAGTTAATTAATGGATAGTATATTAGCAGTTTCAGGGATAGAGGTCAGTGATTCATTAGTTGTATAGAATACCCAGTACTCATCACATCACAAGCCCTCCTTAGTGTCCATCACCCAGTTACCCCAACCCACCCCATTCCCTCCAGCAACCCACAGTTTACTTCCTATGGTTAAGAGTCTTTTATGGTTTGTCTCCCTCTCTGATTTCATCTTACTTTATTTTTTCCCTCCATTCCCCTATAATCCTCTGTTTTGTTTCTTAAATTCTACGTGAATGAAACTATATAACTTTCTCTGATTGACTTATACCCTCCCATTCCATCCATGTCGATGTAAATGGTAAGATTTCACCCTTTCTGATGGCTGCATAGTAGTCCGTTGTATATATTTATACCATATCTTCTTTATCCATTCTTCTGCTGATGAACATCAGGGCTCTTGCCATAGTTTAGCTATTGTGGCTATTGTTGCTATAAATACTGGCGTGCACGTGCCCCTTTGGATCACCCTCTTACACTGTGGGGGGGAATGCAAGCTGGTACAGCTATTCTGGAAAACAGTATGGAGAGTCCTCAAGAAGTTAAAAATAGAGCTACCTTATTTTTTAGGACCCAGCAACTGTACTACTAGGTATTTACCCAAAGGATACATAAATCTTTTTTTAAAGACTTACTTGCACTTAAGTTTCCCAGAGGCTTATAGATCATCTGCTACATTGTTTTTAAACTCCCTCAAAATTCAGTGGATGATGGTGGTTAAAGGAGGACAGGACAGGAGGAAAATTGCACTTTTAAACGTTTTTTGGGGGGCACCTGGGTGGCTCAGTTGGTTAAGTGCCTGCCTTTGGCTCAGGCTGTGATCCCGGGGTTCTGGAATCGAGCCCCATGTTGGGCTCACTACTCTGAAATCAAGAGTCATAAGCTCTACCGACTGAGCCAGCCTGGTGCCCCAAGGCATCTGCTTCTTAATCCCTTAACCCTTTAGCTAACCGCTTGAGGTCTTAACTGTGGGATTTTAGGGCAGACCTTAGGTGGACAGGCAGCCACCAAGCGTCTTGACCTTGAACCCACAGCACATGGTGAGCCTGCTTCCCCTGCAGAACATGAAGTACAGAGCCTGTCACCCCAATCAAGTTAGTGCCCCAATGTTGAGAAATATTGATTCCATGGGGAGAGTGGTGCCCATAGTGTGGGTTTTCAATGAAGATCCTAATGCCATTGCTCTATACTTGGAGAATGCTGCCTTGGGAAAGAAGGAAATGAAAAGTGAAACGATACTGATCAGGCAGAACCCTGAGATCATCTTCCAACCCAGACACAGACCAGATCAAGGGTAGGTGTTGGATTCCTAGGGCTGGGCTGCCATCACAAATTGCTATGAAATGGATAGCTTAAAAACCAAATGCATTCTCTCATAGTTCTGGTGTTCCAAGTTTGAATTCAAGGTGGAGACAAGGCCACGCTCCCCTCAGAAGGCTCCAGGGCAGGATCCTTCCTTGCCTCTTCCAGCTTCTGGTCAATGCTGGTAAGCTAAGAGCCCCACCCCAATCTTTGTTTTCATGTCTGCATGACCTCCTTCCCTGTGCAAATCCCTGTGTCCTCTCTTCTACAAGGAAAGCATCGGTTGGATTTAGGGCCCATGCTAATCTAGGATAGACGTCATTTATATCTTAATTATGTCTGCGGAGACCCTATTTCCCAATAAGGTTGCATCTACAAGTAGTGGAGTTGACATGAACACATGTTTTTGGGTGAACACAATTCAACCTCCTATAGGGTACTGCACTTCCAACGCAAAGTATGACCCTCAGACCAGCAGCGCTGGTCTCCCTTAGGAGCTTGGCAGCAATCTTGGGGTCTGCCCAGATTAAGAACCGCATTTCAACAAGACTCTGGCGGTTCATCTGCACACAGTGTTACAGGTCTGAATAGTCCTGGCTACAAAAGTGCGCATGTTCTTTGCCCACGTAACCCTGGGAAATAAGGACGTGTTTTGCATGGAATTCCCAGCTAGATTCCAGTATCCTGTTGGAGCCAATTCTTTAATCCCACAGCATTACATTCTTTGGAGGATTTGTGCTAATTTTACAGGCACCAGGTGATGTGGGAAACAAAGGCGTAAGAAAAATGATTAAATTTCCTTACTGCCTACGGTGCACTGACATGTCCTTGAAAGACTGACAGAGTGACATTTCTCTAGGGACTCGGCTGCCCAGATGTTGACACTTGGCTAAGAGCAAAAGGCGATCCTAGCCCAACCCCCACCTCACCCCAGGGTCTGTAAGCCTACTTTAACACATAAAAATTCCTTTGGAAGAGTCCTTTATCTCTACCCCCCACCCCAAGATACAAGACAGGTGTTGGCAATCACCCCCCAAGCACTCAGGATCCTGGAAACCTTGGGATGGCGTACAATATCCCTAATCCCCTCCCTACTTGGCAGTATATAATGGGCCACTCTTCACAACCCCGAAGAGTTCTTTGCTGCCCACCTGTCCTGTCCCCAGGCTGTCATAAAACCACTTTTTTTTTTTCAAGATTTTCATTAATTTGACAGAGAGACACACAGCCAAAGAGGGAACACAAGCAGGAGGAGTGAGAGAGGGAGAAGCAGGCTTCCCGCCGAGCAGGGAGCCCGATGTGGGACTCGATCCTGGGTCTCCGGGATCATGACCTGAGCCGAAGGCAGTCACTCAACCAACTGAGCCACCCAGGCGCCCCATAAAACCACCTTTTTGCGTCTCAAAGGCGTCTCAAGAATTCTTACTTGGCCACTGGCTTCGAACCCTCACGTCCCTCAGGGACGGTCATTGTCTCCTGTTATCTGGTCCCTTCCTTGCGGTAGCAGGGACCTTGAGTTTCAGTGGGGCATGCGACCACCCTGACTCCATCCTGCCCTTCCCCACCCACCCTGGCACGACAGGCCACCGCTGGGGCTAAGTGCCGGCTGCTGGGATGGAAGGAGGAAGTGACTTATGGAATTCTAAAAACCAAACACTGTGCTTCAGAGCTAAAACAGACTATTTGGGATGAAGGAGAACAATAACAGTATTGCTCTGCCCGGCAAAGGAGGCTGCAGCAGGCTCCAGCCTTCAAAAATCTGCAAGGCCTCCTGGAGGAGGCGGCTGGAGGTGGGGGGCAGCAGCAGAGAAATGCAGGATCTAGCTGGTTTCTGCAGGAATTGTGTACTTGCTAATAGCCTCATTCTCTACATTTGCGTTGGTACCGAGTTCCTGAAACAAAAGGTCAAGAAGGGAAAAGGGGAAGTTTTAGGAAGAGAGGTCAAGGGTTGCTTTAAAAGGGATCTTTGTGGAGCACCTGGGTGGCTCAGTCAGTTAAGCATCTGCCTTCAGTTTAGGTCAGGATCCTGGAGTCCCGGGCTCAAGTCCCGCATCAGGCCCCCTGCTCAGCGGAGAGTCTGCTTCCCCCTCTCCCTCTGACCCTCCACCTGCTTGTGTTCTGTTTCTCCATCTTTCTCTCTCTCTCAAATAAATAAAATCTTTAGAAAAAAATAAAACTGAGGTTCGCTGAAGCATTAGTACGGCTATTTTGATTTTGGTTCAATTTTGTTTTTAAGTGGTTTCACTGAAGGATGTGCTGCAAGGAGGGGTGTGAGCTTTCTTTCCCCCACCCCGCTGCAAAGCTCCTAAGCTGCTGGGTCTTCTCGTGCTCAGTGGATACAGACTAACTTAGTTTCAATAAGAAAAAGGGAAATAGAACCTTCTCTCTTTTGCTTAAGTATTTAAAAATAAGTGACAGTCAGTCACATGTTCTTTTGATCTTGGGGTTTAGAATTCAAGACCCATGGGTGTGGAACCTACTTAAACAAAAAAACCAAAAAAACAAAGCCAAAATATACTGCAGTTCCAAATTCACTCTAGATACTTTAGCATGCATATGGAAGAAAAAAATCCACATTGGTCTGCATAGTCATTACTCAGAAATAATAATTTCTGAGTAATTTCCCTAATTGACAATAATTTCCCTAATATCATCTATACTGTCCTTATTCAGATTTCCCCAGCTGGGGATATGTCTTGACTTGTGTTTGCACAGCGAGCCTGCTTATTTAAACTCTTAGCAGTTTATTTGTGTTTATTTGGGGTGGTTGATTGGGTACTGCCGCTCTGCCACAACCCCACTGTGTCCTGGACCAGAGCAATGGGGTGGTCCTGGGGGGAGCCTGTCACCGATGCCTGCTCAATGTTAGATCCCCGTGTCTTGGTGTTACCAATGGGGCCGAGCTTCAAACTGAGCTGCTCAGCTCTTGAAAGACCTTGTCTCCCGTGGGTCGCTCTGCCCCAGATTCTGCTTTAAGCCAAGATGGGGAAACAGGAAACGGATTTACTCTCTGGCCTGAAAGAAAAACCACCCAAAAAACCCCCACAAAAACCAGACACACTTTCTCAAGTGCACCCAGAACATTTACCAAAACAGACCACATCCTGTGCCACAAAACAAGTCTCAATAAACTGAAAAAGATTCAAGTCATATACACTATGTTCTCTGACCACAAAGGAATCATTAGAAATTCATAACAGAGGGGCCCCTGGGTGGCTTAGTCAGTTGAGTGTCTGACTCTTGATTTTGGCTTCGGGCATGATCCCAGGGTCCCACTCAGGGCTTCGTGCTCAGCAGGGAGTCTGCTTGAGATCCTCTCCCTCTGCCCTTCCCCCCATGCTTTCTCTCTCAAATAAATATATTTTTTAAGGATTTTATTTATTGATTTGAGAGAGAGTGAGAGAGGGAGCACGTGCAGGGGCAGAGGCAGAGGGAGAAGCAGACTCCCCGGGGGGCAGGCAGCCAGATGCGGGGCTTGATCCCAGGATCATGACCAGAGCAGAAGGCAGATGCTAAACTGACTGAGCCACCCAGATGCCCAGTAAATAAATCTTGAAAAAAAGAAAAAGGAATTCGTAACAGAGCTATTGAAAATTCTGATATAGTTAGGAAGTGGCATAAATGCTATCAAATTTCATCTTTAATTTATCTTTTTTATTTTTTAAAGATTTTATTCATTTATTTGACAGAGAGAGAGAGATCACAAGTAGGCAGAGAGGCAGGCAGAGAGAGAGGAGGAAGCAGGCTCCCTGCTGAGCAGAAAGCCGGATGCGGGCCTTGATCCCAGGACTCTGAGATATGACCTGAGCTGAAGGCAGAGGCTTTAACCCACTGAGCCACCCAGGTGCCCCGAATTTCATCTTTTAAATAGGTAATATACTCACATGATTCACGTGTTAAATATGAACACAGTGAAAAGTGCCCCCTCCTGATCTTACTCCAACCAGCTCCTAACCTGAAAGAAAATAGTCCCTGTCATTAGTTTCTTGTACATCCTTCCAAAATTTTCTATGTACACACCCTCTCTTCTGCTCGTTGAACTCCTGTCTACCTTTATGCCAATACTATGGTGATTTGCTTTATAATAATTCTTGAAATCAAGTAGTGTTAGCTCTTCAACTTTGCTCTTTTCTAGACTTGTTTTGGCTCTTCTAGGTCTTTTGTATTTCTACTTGAGTTTTAGAATCAGCTCGTCCATTTCTACAAAAAAGCATGCAGAGATCTGGATCGGGATTGCACAGAATTCACACACACATACACACACACACACACATATGCGCGCACACACCATGTTGCTTCTCTTTACCATGAATAGAGTGTTATGCATAGTTATCTTAGAAGTTAATTTATTTTTTATAAGATTTTATTTATTTATATATGAAAGAGAGAAAGAGAAAGTGAGTTGAGGGAAAGGGGCAGAGGAAGAGGGGGAGAGAAAAATCCTCAAGCAGATACTACAGTAAGCACAGAGCCTGACGTCGTGCTCAGTCTCACAACCCTGAAATCATGACCTGAGCCAAAATCAAGAGTCAGTAGCTTAACCCACTGAGCCACCCAGATGCCCCACAAGTTATTTTAAATTAAACCCAAAATCTATCAAAAGCTAATACACTCATACTATATAACAAAGTCAACATGCCAAGTGAAGAGTCAGTCCCACCCACCCCAACTCCCAGTCACAGGGTTTCTGCCCTCAAAGGGAAATCTCTGTGGCCAGTTTCTTGGAAATGCTTCTGGGTTTATTCTCTGCATATTCACATCCTCTTCCTCCCCTCACCACTTTCCATCTCCATCCATGGCAGCGTGGACATGCCGTTCTGCTCCTTACTTTTGCCAGTGTCCAGTGGGTCCTGAGATAGGTCCCTCTCCACACATGTGGAGCCTTGCTCCTTTTGATGGCTGCATAGCCCTGTCCCCCATGCTTTAAAGCTATGCATTTAAATGATTTGTGTTCCACTGACTCAGCTCTGGAGTTGGGGATCACCCTGGCTCACCCCACTATCAGCCGGGTTTATCCACTTCTATTCCACTTTATCGGATTTGTCATTGGTGAGCCCAGGAGATGTATGGAGTTTATTGAGGATACGGACTCTGGTACCCAAGGCTGCACCTCCCAACGCAAAGTGCTCTGCTCTACAGACGCAGATACAAAAAGGGAGCACAGTCCAGAGTTCCATCAAGCCAGCTTCGGCTCTGGGGGTAAGCCGCAGGAGCTCAGCAAGAATCAGGAGACTAGAGATTAGAGATGAAGGGGGCAACTTTGGGAAAATCTCCCCATGCTCCAAAGTCTGCTATAGGTCTGTGATAACACCCCTTGGGATCACTGGCAGAGGCTTGTCTTCGGGAATTTTCTCACCACTCCCTTTAGAACGGGTTTTGGAAGCCGTGGAAAAATCGGTGTGCGCGGTCACCGGCAGGGCCAAAAGCCAGTCATGGTTATTCATGGTTGTTTTCACACTCCAGCCATGTTTGGCCCCGGCCGGGGAGGGGAGAAAACAGGCTGGGGTCAAGCCTTCTCTATAGCAGAGCTCAGTCAACATCTACAAAGAAGGCGAGGTCACTGCTGCCTCTGAGCCCCCTCTGGCAGTGAGGCCTTTGTAAGGAGCCAGCTGGGTCCCCAGACACAGGCAGTATTTCTTCGGGCAGAGCAAAGGGACAGCTGTTCATTCATGAAGAGCACCAGCTGTCTCCATGTAACCGCTAATTAACCTGATTCTGCTGAGACACTGGAGTGGCCCTGGTCTCCCGGTCTGGCTGCCACCAGGCCTGTGTCCCCGCGAGTCCCTTCAGTGCTATGAAAAAGGTAGGGCCTGGGTCAGCCCTCCACTGCAGCTGGGACCCTAAAGCTAATGGAACCTATGAGTGAGGCAGGGTGGTTGTCCAAGTCTGTCCTGCAATCATTTTGAAATCGATGCTGTGTGTAAGAGCTAGCCAGGAGCAGTGTGCTCTTTGGTCTGGGACTCATTTTCTTGCTGGTAAGATTTATATGTTGTCTAGCTTTTATGTTTATTGGTTCTGTTACCCACTGAGTAGCTGTCACAAGAACAGGGACTGCTTACTTAGTACCCGGAGTCCTGTTTTATTTGATATCTCCAGGCACAGGCCGCTTTAGAGAGGACACTGAGAACTGTGAATTAGGCACAGTGTTTGCCTTTCATGCACACTGATAATCAGCATATGCATGAGGTCTAGCAAAATGCCAGAGCCCCTGGCTGGCTCTGTCCGGCAAGTGTCTGACTCTTGATGCTGTCATGATCTCAGGGTTGTCAGATCTAGCCCTGCTCAGCGGAGAGCCTGTGTCTCCCTCTCCATCTGCTCCCCTCACTTGTGCTCATTCTCTCTCTCTCCAATAAATAAAATCATAGAAAAAGTCACTGAACCCATAAATCACTGTATACTTTGTAGTGTGCTTTAACAGGAGTGTCTTTTGCATTTGTTGTCTCATCTGAATCTATGGACCTGTGAGGTGTAGAAGGTCATTAAATAGAGAAATGAGGTCCAGGGTCCAGGTCACAAAGCTAGTAACAATTACAGCAGTAGCTAATACACACTAGGTGCCTACTATGTGCTCGGCATTGTTCTAAGTGCTTTGTGTATGTGTTAACTCATTTAATCCTAGCAACCCGCTAGGCGTTATTTTCTGCAGCCGGACACATGGAAGTGAAGTTGCCCAAGGGCGGGCCGGTATGATTTTGGACTACAATGTGAACTCAGGAGTGCAGACCCGTCCCAGCGCCCCTCCCTCCTGAGAGTCATCCCCTTGGGGTTCTCTGCCTTCCTGGTCCACCGTAAGCGCCACAGGGGCAGGCCCACATCTGACGGGTTCACCGCTTTCCAGGTGGCAGGTGGCCAGAGTCTGGGAATATGCACAAACATGCACAACGTCCTCCAGGACAGCTTCGATTTTAAGACACAAATGATGATTTGTGTGCAGATGTCACAGACACCCTGTAGGTACTCGTGGATGAATGCTGTATGAATGAAGGAATGAAATCTGGGCCTTTTGATCTTAACCTTCCACAACAGCTTTCCACAACCCTCTCTAGATAGCGGAAGTCTATTCCTTGCCATGGTTCTCTTCCCAGGAAGGCAGATTTGTGAGGGACGAGAGCAGATAATACAACTAATCCAAGAAGTGGAAGTTATCCTCTCCTTTAATATTTAACAACAGCGTCGGCGTCATCTGGCATGTCTTACAGGAAGCCCGGGTCGGTCTCCAGGGATTACTGCTAAGGATCCTGGGCGAGTGCATGAGTCCGTGTCACGCCCTTGGTGGCTGTGTGATATGGCTCACTTCTAGCCATGTTTGGATCACTTTGATGTCTACATGGTTGCAGCATAGACTTTTGATTGTGTACCTTTTGTTTCCTATTGCTGTTGTAACCAATCAGTATGAATTTAGTGGCTTAAAACAAGATGAATGTATTTTCTTACCATTCTGTAGGTTTTAGAAGTCTGATGTGAGTTTCACTGGGCTAAAATCAAGGTGTCAATCGTTATACGCCTTCTGGAAGCTCTTTACAAAATCTGTTCCTTCGCCTTTTCCAGCTTCTAGAGGACTCCCACATTCCTTGGCTCGTGGTCCCTTCTGTCTTCAAAGCCTGCAGTGTAGGTCTCTCTGGTCCTGCTCCTGCTGTCACGGCTCACTCTGGCAACAGCCAGGAAAGAGTCTCTGCTTTTAAGGATTCAAGCGGTAACACTGGGCACACCCAGATAATCCAGGATAATCTCCCTGTCTCATCCTTCAGGACATCTGTGAAGTCCTACTTGCCATGGAAGGTGGCATTCCCAGGTTCAGGGGATTAGGGCATGAACATCCTTGGGTGGGGGGGCCGCTGTCGTGCTGACCATATGCTGAGGTCACTCTGCCCTCCTTCCACACTAACAGAACTTCTGATTTCCCACTGAATCCACGAGCACCTAAAATACAAGTTACATTCCCAGCCTCCCTTTCAGTGTGGTCACATGAGTATGTTCTGGTCAATAAGATGAGTAGAAGTGTCACGTGGAGGTGTCTTTAGATGGGGGGGGCTTTTCTCCCTCCTCCCCCGGCTGGGAACTGGCAGGCGACCGTGGTGGCTGGCACTAAGATCAGAGGCCAATGCCGCAAGTTGGTAGAACACCATTGGAAGAGGATCCCAGGTCCCTGCTGGTCATGGCACCCCCCTCCCAGTCCTGAACTAGTATCTTTGGATTTGGTTTACTTCAGAGAGAAAACTATTTCTATCTTGCTTGAACCTTCTCACTTTCAGGTTTCTATCACTTGCCAGTGCATTTAATCCTTATTTATCCTGTGAGTTCACTTCATCTTGAAGTATGGGCATAGACCTTGATTTCTCTCTTTTCCACAAGGTACCGAGCATGCAAGATTATCAGTCATACCAATCCAGTAAAAAACTAAAAATACAGAAAAATAAAACTTCACACTTGGTGGCAGATGTCTCAGCTCTAGAAAGCCACGGGGCATGGCTCTTTACAGGGGTCAACCTTCTCACCCCTTCCTGCTGCCTTCTGCCTCTTCCAGCATGCTAGGTAAGATTCCTGCCTTCCTCCAAGGAAGCCCCCTTCTTTTTCCTACCTCTAGAGCCATCCTCCAAATACTTAACATTCTAGTAACTTCTGCAGAGCCATACTCTGCCCATAACAAGGACTACCTTTAAAAAGTTATATAGGGGCACCTGGGCAGCTCAGTTGGCTAAGCGCCCTCTTCTTGATCTCAGCTCAGGTCTTGATCTCAGGGTTGTCAATTCAAGGCCCGGGCTGGGCTCCACAGTGCGGTGCAGCCTACTTAAATAAGGGGGGGAGTGGTCCCTCAATGGCTTAGCTGCTTAAATGCCAGACTCTTGATTCGGCTCAGGGTCATGGCATCGAGCGCAGGGTGGGCTTGCTTGGGCTTCTCTCCTGGCTCACCACCCCTCCTGCATCACTTGTTCTCTAACTCTCTCTCTCTCTCTCAAAAAAAGGCAGTATTAATTATATTAAATGGCAAATATCTCAGTCTGAAGCATCTGCTTTTGGGTAGGAACTTAGCTTATGCCAATATATTGATATAAAAAAAAAGGATCATAAATGTGATCCATCCATGAATGGATGGAAATTTTCCCCTCAAAATAAATGCCAGCCTCCATCAATCAGTGTTTATACATATGAGTATGTTATAATTTCTAGCCTCATATAAATATATGGATGTCCACTGTTAAGAGCATGCCTCTACAGTTACTGGGGACAGTGGGGGCTCTCCAACAAGAAAAGACAGAGAGAAAGCTGAACAACCCAAGAGAAAGAAAACCAAGAGACAAAGCAAAGAATTTTGTGTTTGAATACAGAGGAAAGCAGCCAAAGCCAATAACTGGTGACATCCGTCACAGTAAGATGGGGAAGTACAGAGCAAGAACTGCAATGAGCACCGAGGCAGGAACATCTGGGCAAACTGCCGTGGCGACAAGTGCTCCACACCCGAAGCAGGGAGGGCTTAAGCAGAAAACCTGTCTCTCGGTTGGGTGGAGGGAAAGAGAGGGTTGAGGAAGAGGCAACCCCGGAAGCTGTGTGAAAGCACCAGGTGCAACGCCTGCTGAAGCCTCCAGGGCATCTTTTCCAGCACTCTCACTGCAGGTGCACAAGACAGTCTGTCAAGATGGCCCCATGGTCCCCATGCGTGGCTTCAGACGCAGGGACACTGTCGCTGGCTAGCATTGTGACTGAGGCCGAAACGGCAAGCAGAGGTCCTGGGGACATCTGTCTCAAAGGTGCATGCCATCTGTGCTATAATAAACCACAATCGAGGTTCTTATCACTTTAATGGCTAGCTTTATTAAATAACACAGTAGAGCTCATCTGGCCACACACAGAAGGTTCTCTCTGAGATACATGAACACTTTAATCTGTAGAGACAAAGCTGGGGTTCAAATTCAGGATTTTAAGCCCAAAGCTGATCATGATAACATTTGTGTCTGCTTTATTCAGTTGCTGGCATTTAAGTTTCTTTCTTTTTTTTTTTTTTGAACAAATATTTGCTAAAATATGCAGTCTTAAGAAGCTGATCAGTTGTAAAAAAACAGATTTTTGGTTTAATTGTTCTTTTCCCCGTTGAGTTTGTGCATTAAATTTATCCATTTTTTCTTTTTAAAGATTTTATTTATTTATTTATCTATCTATCTATTTATTTGAAAGAAAGAATGAGCAGAGGGGCAGAGGAATAGGGACAAAAAGACTCCCCCCTACTATCTATCTATCTATCTATCTATCTATTTATCTATCTATCTATTTATTTGAAAGAGAGAAAGAATGAGCAGAGGGGCAGAGGAAGAGGGACAAAAAGACTCCCCCCTAAGAGGGGAGACCATTGCAGGGCTCCATCCCAGGACCCTGTGGCATCATAACCTGATGCTAATGGACTGAGACTCCCAGGTGCCCCAACTTCATCCCTTTTATTTCAATGATGAATTCACCTGATGCTTTTTATAAAAGGTTCAATTAGAGATGCCTGGGTGGCTCAGTCAGTTAAAAGTCTGCCTTTGGCTCAGGTCATGATCCCAGGGCCCTGGGATTAAGCCTGCCACCTGGGGCTCCCTGCTGAGCTGGGAGCTTGCTTCTCCCTCTGCCTGCTGCTCCCCCTGCTTGTGTTCTCTCTGTGTCAAATAAATAAACGAGGTCTTAAGTAAAAATAAATAAATATTGTTTCAATCAGTACTGAGGTTTGTAAGTCGAAATTCTATTTGTCTTGCCCACTCCCCCAAATGCCAGTTCTCAGAAGTGATCACCACTAACTTTCATCTGGACCCTTCCCGATATTCTAGATGCATTTTTCTAGGTGTGCAATTATCATATGGGTTTAAATTTGAAGATCGTGGGGCACCTGGGTGGCTCAGTTGGTTAAGCGACTGCTTTCGGCTCAGGTCATGATCCTGGAGACCCGGGATCGAGCCCCACATTGGGCTCCCTGCTCAGCCTGCTTCTCCCTCTCTCACTCCCCCTGCTTGTGTTCCCTCTCTGGCTGTGTTTCTCTCTGTCAAATAAATAAATAAAATCTTAAAAAAAAAAAAAAAAGGGCGCCTGGGTGGCTCAGTGAGTTAAAGCCTCTGCCTTTGGCTCAGGTCATGATCTCAGGGTCCTGAGATCGAGGCCCACGTCAGGCTCTCTGCTCAGCAGGGAGCCTGCTTCTCTCTCTCTGCCTGCCTCTCTGCCTACTTGTGATCTCGCTCTCTGTCAAATAAATAAAATCTTAAAAAAAAAATTTGAAGATCATGATTTTAAGCTTTTTAATTTTTTTATCTGACAAAACCCAAAACAATAAAAAAGTAAATATTAGCTATTATAGCAAAACTTAAAATAATTATAAAAAGTTATACTTCAAAGTTCTATTTCTTTGCAAAGTAACATCTTCCCCAAGGTAGCCTTTATTTATATTCTGTGTATTTTATTCCTAAATTTGACCCACATGTGCTGGTTGTTTCTTTTTTTAATAAAGACTTTTTAAAAATATAATCTCTACAACCAACATGAGGCTCAAACCCACAGCCCTAAGATCAAGAGTTGCATGCTCTCAGAATGAACAAGCCAGATGCCCCTACATTGTCCTTTCTATACCTATTTCCGTATCATCTGATCACAATTCTTTATATTTTTGAAATATAATTTGTATTTATGAAATATAATTACATTATGCATTTTGATTTGCAACATACAACTTGCAGCTTAATACGTCCTGGACATTTTCTCAAGTTGGTTATTCTAGATTGAATTTTTAAAAATTATTTTAAAGCAAGTCCATGATAGCACATCATTTTGCTCCCATATACTTCAAAATGTAGTTCTAAAACATAAGAACATTTTTCTATTAAAAGCACAATGTCATTAATACTTCTAACAAAAGAAATGAGGAATCCTTGATTTCAGATAGTATCTATTCTAGGGGTGCCGGGCTGGTTTAGTTGGTGGAACATGTCACTTGATGTTGGGGTTGTGAGTTCAAGCCCCATATTGGGTGTAGAGATTACTTTTAAAAAATCTTAAGAAACGGTGCCTGTGTGGTTCGGTTGGTTAAATGTCTGCCTTTGGCTCAGGTCATGATCCCAGGGTCCTGGGATTGAGTCCCACATTGAGTTTCCTGCTTGGAGGGGAGTCTGCTTCTCCCTCTACCCCTCTGCCCCGCTTGTGTGCTCTCTCTCTCTCCCACTTTCTCTCAAATGAATAAATATAATCTTTCTAAAAAAATCTTTAAAAAAATCAGATAATAACTGTTCTATAGTCAAAATTTTCTGACTGCATAAAAATCAGGGATATATAAAAATCTATTTCTATAGTAAGTTTGCCTGAGTCAAGATTCAAGTAAGGTCTACATGTTATATTCTGTTTTATATCTATAGCACCTACATCTCCCTATTTTGCTTGTTTTTGTTTTTTTTTTTTTTAAGATTTTATTTATTTATTTGACAGAGAGAAACACAGCCAGAGAGGAAACACAAGCAGGGGGAGTGAGAGAGGGAGAAGCAGGCTTCCCGCCGAGCAAGGGAGCCCGATGTGGGACTCGATCCCGGGTTTCCAGGATCATGACCTGAGCCGAAAGCAGTCGCTTAACCAACTGAGCCACCCAGGCGCCCCTTTTGCTTGGTCTTATAGAATGTCCCCTAATTTATCTGTTTATTTCCTCATGGTGTTATTTACTTTTTACTCCACCCTTTTATTTTCTCTCAATTGATAGTTGTATTTAAAAATCTCCATTAGATTCAGGCTCCACATTTTAGGTAAGAATTATTTCCTAGGTGGTGCTGTACACTTTATACTATATTCCATCTGGGATACACAATGTCTAGTTGGTCCACTTTTAATGATACTGAGATTGGGTGAAGGGTATTAGGTTTGAAGACATAAACCCTGTGTTCTCCTCAGACCTGTAAATCTTAACTTATCCTATGGCTTCCCACCCATTCAAAAGTTGTTGAAAGTCTTGGCTGAGAGATAAAATTTTGTTTTTGTTTTTATTTTAAAGTAGACTCCACACAGGGCTTGAATTCATGATTCTGGTCAAGACCTGAACTGAGATCAAGAGTTAGATGCTTAACCGACAGATGCTTGATGCCACCCAGGCACCCCATAAAATGTCTTTCTAAATTTCAAAGCCTATCTGTTGACTTACCAAGAACCAAAATTTGGTTGCTTCAGAGCACTGAGTTTGACTATAACCATTGAGAGGGTATCATGTGAAAGACAGGAATGGAAAGGTCTTTCAGACGAAGGAAGTGTCTGGGCATAGGGCTGTACGTGGGACAACGCAGAGAGAGGTTAAAAGGTGGGGAGTAGGGGCACCTGGGTGGCTCAGTTGATTAGGTGACTGCCTTCAGCTCAGGTCATGATCCCGGAGACCTGGGATCGAGTCCAGTATCAGGCTGCCTGCTCTGTGGGAGGCCTGCTTCTCCCTCTCTCACTCCCTCTGTGTTCCCTCTCTGGCTGTTTCTCTCTGTCAAATAAATACAATCTTAAAAAAAAAAAAAAAGGTGGAGAGTAGAAAAATCAAATAGGTTTGGGGAAATCTGAAAGCTCTTTGGCTACTCCTTTCCCAGATATAGCCCCAAAGAATATCCAAACTTGGTATTCCAGAGTGATAGGAGGTTTTTACTGAAGTAGAATTGAGCCAGCATTCGGTTATCAAAGTCTGTTTCAAAGTCTGTTTGACTAGAGGAGATCCTATCCTAGAGGTCAAATTAAGCCATCTTTTGTCAATGGGAGCCCTTCAAGTTGACTAATGGTTCTTTTGTTACAACTCCAGTAGCTTTGATAACTTCCTTGCTTTCTCATAACATAGGATATCCAGGCTTATCTTGTACGTTATCAGTCTGAAGCCTAGAATAAGTGATTTCCCTAAGGAGCTCTGGTTCCTTCTAATTTCCTAGAAACATATAATCTTCTGGAACAGAATCAGGGAGAAATAGAAAATTTGAACAGACTTATTACTAGTAATGAAATTGAACTAGTAATAAAATTAAAAAAAAAACTCCCAATGAACAAGAGTCTAAGACAAGATTAGAGAGTTAATTTCGATTCTTTCAAATTATTCCAAATGACAGAAGAGGAGGGAAAACTTCTGAATTCATTCTACAACATAGTACAAGGTATTACGCTGATACCAAAACCAGACAAAGATACTATAATAAAAAGAAAACTACAGGCCAATATCCCTGATGAATATAGATGCAGAAATCCCCAACAAAATATGAGCAAACCACGTTTAGTAACACATTAAAAAGATTATTCACCATGACCAAGTGGGATTTATTCCCAGGATGGAGGGGTCACAATACTCACAAATCAATCAATGATGAATCAATCATCACATTAACAAAGGAAGGATAAAAACAACATTATCATCCCAATAGATCCAGAAAAAGCATTTGACAAAATACAACATCTGTTCATGATAAAAACTCTCAACAAAGCAGGTTTAGAGGGAATATACTTCCACATAATAAAGAGTATAGATGAAAACCCACTGTTGGGGCGCCTGTGTGGCTCAGTTGGTTGAGCGACTGCCTTTGGCTTGGGTCATGATCTGGGAGACCCAGGGATGGAGTCCCACATCAGGCTTCCACTTCTCCCTCTCTCACTCCCCTGCTTGTGTTCCCTCTCTGGCTGTTTCTCTCTGTCAAATAAATAAAATATTAAAAAAAAAAAAAAGAAGAAGAAGAAAAAGAAAACCCACTGTTAACAGCATACTCAATTAGTAGAAATCTGAGAACTTTTCCTCTAAGATCAAGAAAAAGACAAGAATGCCCACTCTCACCACTTTTATTCAACACAGTACTGGGAAAGCTATCTGCAACGAGACCAAACCAGACAGTAAAACATCCAAACTGGTAAAGAAGAAGAAAAACTATCCCTGTTTGCAGATGACATGATACTGTATACAGAAAAACCTAAGGAATCTGCCTAAAAGGTCTTAGAACTAGTAAATGAATCCAGTAAATTTGCAGGATACAGAAACGTATTTCATCTCCATACACTAGTAACAAAGTAGCAGCAGAAGAAATTGAGAAAACAATCTCATTTATAATTGCACCAAAAAGAATATACTTAGGAATAAATTTAACAAAGGAGTTGAAAGACCTCTGCTCTAAAAACTATAAAACACTGATGAAAGAGATGGAAGACGACACAAACAAATGGAAAGATATACTCAAGGACTGGAAGAATTAATATTGTTAAAATGTCATATGACCCAAAACAATCTATAGATTTAATACAGTCCCTATCAAAATACCAATAGCATTTTCACAGAACTAAAATCAAAAGCCTAAAATTATATGGACCCACAAAAGACCTAGAATAGTCAAAGCAATCTTGAGAAAGAACAGAGCTTGTGGTGTCAGAATCCCAGATTTCAAGACGTGCCACAAAACTAGAGTAACAAAGACGGTGTGGTACTAGTACAAAAACAGACACATCACTAGAACAGGATAGAGAGGCCAGAAATAAGCCCATACCTCGAGAGTTAATTAATCTATAGCAAAGGAGTCAGGTATGTACAATGGGGAAAAGACAGTCTTTTCAATAAATGATGTGGGAAAACTAAACAGCCAAAGAATGAAATTGGACCATTTTCTGACACCATACACAAAAATAAACACAAGGTGGATTAAAGGCTTAACTATGAGACTTGAAACCGTAAAACTTGTAAAACAAAATATGGACAGTAATTTCTTTGATATTGGCCATAGCAACATTTTTCTAAATATGTCCCCTCAGGCAAGGAAAACAAGAGCAAAAATAAACTGTTAGCACTAAACCAAAACAAAAAGCTTTTGTGCAGGGGAGGAAACCATCAGCAAAATGAAAAGGCAACCTACTGAATGGGAGAAGATATTTGCAAATGATATATCCAATGAAGAGTTAATATCTAAAATATATATAGAATTTATACAACTCAACACCAAAAAAAAAATCTGTTTAAAAACTGGCAGAGGATCTGAATAGACATTTTCCCAGAAGACATATAAATGGCCAAGAGAAACATGAAAAAATGCTCAACATTATTAATCATCAGGGAAATGTAAATCAAAATGACAATGAGAACTAACTTCACATCTGGTTATAACCACAGAATGATTATCATCAAAAAGACAAGAAATAACAAGTGTTGATAAAGATGTAGAGAAAAAGGCATTCTCCTACACTCTTGGTAGGAATGTAAATTGGTGCAATTTACTGTAGAAAACGGGGGGGGGGCACTGTGGAGGTTCCTCAAAAAATTAAAAATGAAATACCATATGATCCAGTAATTCCATCATTGGCTCTCTAACCAATGAAAACAAAAACACTGATGTGAAAAGACATATGCATTCCTGCTTATTGCAGCATTATTTACAACAGTCAAGAGATGGGAGCCTGGGTGGCTCAGTCGGTTAAGCATCTGCCTTTGGCTAAGCTCATGATCCCAGGGTCCTGGGATCAAGTCCCACATTGGGTTCCTTACTCAGCAGGTTTCAGGGACGGCGTGATCCACCCCTCCTGCCATGCCGCAAACCACCAGAAAACTTTGGTGGAGGTACCCATGAATGTGGATGAAAGTCCCTCCAGGCTTTCCCCACCAAGAATCTGGAAAGCCACATACCCTGCGGGCCAGGGCAATATGTCCTTTGTGTCCCTGGGATGTGCATCTGGGCAAGCGCTCAGCGAGGGCATGGAGAGCCATGATCCTCCCTCATAGTGAAAGAGCTCTGCAAAGTTGCAATCACCAAAAAATACTTGTTTCCATTGTTCCTTGTCTATTTGACTACCATGAATTCTTTGACACTATTTCTTCTTACTTTACTTACTCAAGTAAATACTTTTGTTTCTACTTACCATCATTAAAAACAGTTTAATCTTAGATATCCTGCAGCTCTATGGAGGCTTAAATGGTTAAATAAAGGGCTTAATATAAGAAATAAAACTATACTAACAAGGACATTGCCACATGTACAAAAGATCCATAATAAAGAGTTCTGAATCTAGTCTTGGAAAACAGGCTTGAGCAAATACTTTTACCTTTGCAAAAGAAGTTATTTTTCTCCTTGATGCCAAACAGACTAACTTTTGGTCATTGTATTAAGTATGTAGCTAAAACTTTGTACATAACTCATCTAAGCCTTTCAATTGCCTTCTTGTTTGTAAGACCTGCTTAAAAAACACCATATCATTAGTCTGCCCCTTATCGTCCAGGCACCAAATGTAGAAACTGTAAAAACCTTACTGAGCAACATGTCCTTGGTTTGGCTTTGGGAGTTAACTCTGAACTGTAGATAGGTGCACCTGCAAAAACATGTTTCACTGATCAAAGCACTATGTTTCTCTAACAAAGACACTGTGTAATCAAAAATCACTTTCTTAAACTTTAACCTAACTGCACCGCCCAACCTCTTCATTGTGGAATAATAAAAAACTGGGACTCTTGACAGTCAAGAGAGACAGAAACAAAAGCAGAGACAAAAACAAAAGCAGAGACAGAAACAGAAGCAGAGACAGAAACAGAAGTAGAGACGGAAACAAAAGCAAAGACAGAGACAGAAGCAAAAAGAGAGACAAAAGTAGAGAGATGAAAGTAGAAGCAAAAGCAAAGGCAGAAGCAGAGAGACAGAAAGAGACAAACAAAGGTAGAGACAATGGCAAAGGAAAAGGCAGAGAGCCTGCACAAAAGAAAAGAGGCAGAAAGAGAGACAGAAACAAAAGCAAAGACAGAGACAAAAGCAAAAACAAAAGCAGAGGCAAAGCCTGAGAGTCTAAGAGCCTAAGAGTCAGAGAGCCTGAGAGCCTGCGAAGAGAGAACCTGTGAAGCGAGAGCCAGAACCAGGACTAGAGCTAGAGCCAGAGCCAGAGCCAGAGCCAGAGCTTGCTTCATAGGTCTCTCCTGACTGACCTCGGGTCTGTCAGCTTGCATCAAATCTCTGTGTCCGTGTCATTATTTTCGCCCGCCAGACATCCCTTGGTTTGGGACCCACATCTCTGCTGAGGCTGGTCCCCGGCAAGCAGGGAGTCTGCTTCTCTCTTTCTCCCTCTGCCCCTCCCCCAAATAAGTAAAATCTTTTAAAAAACAGCCAAGATATGGAAGCAACCCAAGTGTCCATAAACAGATGAATGGATAAAGAAGAGGTGGTAAAAGTATATAATGGAATATTACTTAGCCATAAAAAGAATGAAATTTGTTTTGTGACAAAACAAATAGACCTGGAGGGTTAGGCTAAGTGAAGTAAGTCAGATAGAGAAAAAAAAAAACTACCATACGATTTCACTTATATGTGGAACCTAAAACACACAACAAATAAACAAACAAAACAGAAATAGACTCATAAATACAGAGAACAAACTGGTGGTTGCCAGAGGGTAGGGTAGAGAGGGGCTAGATGAAGTAGGGAAATAGGGTTAAGAGGTACAAACTTCTGGTTACAATATAAGTAAATCTCAGGGATGGAAAGTACAGCATTGGGAATATAGTTGATAATATTTTAATGACATTGTATAGTGACAGATAGTGACTACATTTATCATGGTGAGCACTGAGAAGCGGATAGAGTTGTTGAAGTACTATGTTGTACATCTGAAACCAATACAACACTGTATGTCAACTATTCTTCAATAATAAAACAAAGTGGAAACAACCCAAGTGCCCCTGAACTGATGGAGGGATAAACAAAACATAGCATAGACAGACAATGGAATATTCTTCAGCTTTAAAAAGGAAGGAAGTTCTGTCCCATGTTATAATACAGATGAAACCTGAGGACACTATGCTAAGTGAAACAAGCTACCAGAAGACACATAATGTCTGATTTCACATTTATATGAGGTATCAAAGTAAGCAAATTCATAGAGGCAGATAGTAGAATGGTGGTTCTCGGGGGCTGGGAAGGAGCTGGTGTTCAATGGGGACAGAATTTCTGTTTTGCAAGATGGAAACATTGTGGAGATTGGTTGTACAACAGTGTAACATATTTAACACTTACTGAGCTGCACTCTTAGAAAGGGTTATGACAGAGAGGTTCTTGGGTGGCTCAGTCAGCTAAGTGTCTGCCTTCAGCTCTGGTCATTGTCTCAGGGTGCTGGGATTGAGCCCTGCACCGGGCTCTCGGCTCAGTGGGGAGTCTGCTTCTCCCTTTCCCTCGGTTGCGCCTCCTGCTTGTGCTCTCTCTCAGATAAATATATAAAATCTTAAAAAAGGAGAAATAGTTAAGATGGTAAGTTTTACGTCACACATTTTTTTTTAAAGATTTTATTTATTTATTTGACAGAGAGAAACACAGTCAAAGAGGGAACACAAGCAGACGGACTGAAAGAGGGAGAAGCAGGTTTCTCGCCAAGCAGGAAGCCCGATGTGGGGCTCGATCCTGGGTCTCCAGGATCATGACCTGAGCCGAAAGCAGTTGCCCAACCAACTGAGCCACCCAGACGCCCCAACGTCATGCATTTTTTACCACAATAAAAAATTATCGGAAACAAAAATGAAAAATAAAAAAAAGTTTTCTCAAGCAAAGAACCTGGGCTCAGAGCTCCCAAACACAGGCTTGTTCCTCCTTAGCCTCCTGGCTTTATCCATCTAGGGGAGCCCTGGCTGTCTGCCTCAGTTTTTGAGTCACAAGTAACCATCGTTCATGGTCATACATGGAGTGAACCTAAAGATTTCCTTTCCTCAAAATATATTATTTGAAGGCACGTATGATTCCTCTCTTCATAGTTCTTTATACCAGATTTAACAAAGTCCCACATCAGGAAATAACTAGAAATGATGATCAAAATCCCATCGTTCTACAAGCCCTTCATGTGACTCTGAGGGGCCACTAATGTTTATGGTGCTCTGCCCTATGTGTTGACAATTAGGAAATGCATTTTTTTAAGTAATCTCTACACCCAACGTGGAACTTGAACCCACAACCCCGAATTCAAGAGTCACATACTCTCTCAACTGATCCAGCCAGGTACCCAGGATAGACATTTTTTAAAGAGTCACACATCCATTTCTTCACTCCAATTAAGAAATAGAGTATCACATGTTGCCTGCCACTATTTTTACAATGAACTATGTCATCATTTATTCAGAATCAGGACGAGTTTCCCCGCTCTCTTTACAAACTACAAGCTTGACAAAAATCTCTTGGGTACACTTACAGGGTGCCTCTGCAGAAGATAATCCATTTCATAATAAATCCAAGTCAGGAGGCATCTCAGTACAGTTTTTCAGAAAGCCTCTCCTTCCTAAAGGTTTATTTTTATGTACTGTCCTCACTTACCCTGTCCCTCTACGCTGGTGAGAGTCATTCATACAGAAAGAGAAAGCACATAGTACAAAGTTTCTTAAAGGTGGTTCCCCTCCTGTCTTTGCAAATAGTCGCATAGACTACGGGTCAAGAAAAGCGAAGGCATTCATACCTTATGCTTAGGAATTGCCTTCTAAAACTCCATCACACTTAGAAACAAAGACAAGGACTTATGCTCATGGGAGCAATGAAAAGGAGAGACGATCTGACTATCCCTTCTGGGTATAACTACACACATTCGGCATCTATAGCCACACACACAATGGAACACCACAAAGTCAAAATACGATGTCTACAAAGAAGACAGCAAGGCAAGGAAGCAGGTACCTCGTGGATTCCGACTGGAGAGGACTATAGCAGAGACATGTGACTTTGGGGAGAGTGTGACAGACTGGAGACACAACTCACCCAAACCTCTGCAGCCATGAGCCCGGGCAGCCAAACTGTTGTAGCCCGCCCCATATGGTCAGGACGTGCCCAATGACTGCCAGCTTCCCTACTTTTCTTGCCTCTGCTTCCAACTCAGACCAGCTTGAGACCAACCCGAGAAAGCCACATTCCCAGGTGCCCCGGACACCCTGCACCTGAAGCCTTCCCTTTTCCCACCTTCCAGCATCTCCACTCCCCTGCCTGCCCTCCAGCCTCTGCCAAATGCAAGTGATAGTGGCAGACTCTGAAAATAATGGCCTTCACTTGTTGTCCTCCGGGTGGCCCTCATTTACTTCTGCACGGGGCACAGGTGGGATAGGGCCCCGTGGCAGTTCTGTGCAGGCCAGCAGAGTCCTCAGTGGGACATCCCATGCTGTGGCCGGCCCCCTGGCCCTCCCAGAGATTGCAGGAGCCACACAATACTCAGTAACATGTTTCCCTTCTGCCCCCCTCAGCCGGTGCAACCCCGGGGCTCACAGCCAAGAATGCTGACTGGCCATATCTAACATGCCAAACCACCTGTCAGGACAGACATACGATGTTTCTGTGAGACATGGGCACTACAGCAACAGAGAGAGAAGGGGGGGCAGGTGCTGCCGGCTCCCATGTCCTCAGCAGGCACCAGGCCAGTGCATGTGGCCTGAATTTCAACTGCCAAGGGCCTTGTCTGCCTGTTCCCTTCAGGGCTCTCTGTGGGGCAGGCTGGAAGTGTCAGAGATGCCATGCCTCCTGGGAGTGGCCCTCAAACCATGACTCAAAGACTTGGGTGAAAAAAATATCCCTGCTTCCTCCCCTCCCTCCTCCTGAGGGACAGGTCTGAGGCTCTGGTCTCCTCACAGATTTCTCACTGACGTGCCCGTTCTTGGCTTTCTGCCCCCAGTCAGGTTCCCACTCTCTATACAGTTACCTGGAATCTTCTCCCATTGAACAGTTCCCACTCAGATCCTCACCTCAGGGTTCACGTCCGGGGATGCCCAAATCTTCACAGACTTGTGAATTTTCTGGTTGCTTCCCTTGTGCCAATTGAACCTTTCCTAAGGATTCCCCTTGGAGTTTTGGCGATGCCCATGAAGTATTATTAACTAATGAATCATGTGATGCGCTTAAATTAATCTAATGTTTCCAATGCCCAAGATCATTTTTGTAGCTGGCAGTAGTATTTCTCAACTTCTGAACACTTAACCTTTCTCTTTCTCTCCCCACCAGACAAGAAATAGGATAAGTGGTGTTCTTTAGGCCAGGAAGGGGACAGTAACAGGGAGGAGGGAGTCCGGAAACCTGAGAAGCATTCAAACACAAATTTTATAAGACAGTCTCTTGGCTGAGTAAGACAACTGAGTTTGGCCTGAGGGCCACCAGATTCCCATCCCTAGATTTATAGCATTTGCACACAGCTCTTCTTTCTGTTTATTGGGTCTTCCCAAGGGCCATGTCTAAAAACTGTCTCATATCATGCCCTGAGCACAGAGTCCCCAACAAGGATTGATAATCCTTCCAGGAGTGCTTTTTTTTTTAGATTTTATTTATTTGTCAGAGATAGAGGGAAAGAGCACAAGTGGGGGGAGTGGCACACAGAGGGAGAAGCAGTCTCCCTACTGAGCAAGGAGCCTGATGTGGGGCTCGATCCCAGGATCCTGGGATCATGACCCGAGCCAAAAGCAGCCACTTAACTGACTGAGCCACCCAGGCGTCCCTAGGACTGCATTTTTTGATGCAACCAAAACACTGTGCCAAAGGTGCATGTTGTCCCTCTAATGAATAACCCACCCAACCAGACATACACACAGTGTTGCTGAGGAGGAGACCAAAACCATGTTGGTTCGCCCAGGACTGAGAAGGTTTGGGGAAAGGGAGACTTCCGGTGCTAAAACCAGAAATGTCCTAGGCAAACCAGGATGAGTTGGTGGTCCTAGATGTGGGCTCCATGCCCCAGCTCTCCACTCTAGCCACGGCACACTGGACAATAGCAGTTATCTGACCAGGAGGAAGCCAGCCCCTAGACTGGATGGAGCCAATAAGATTTTCACTTTCTACAATTGGAGAGAAACAGGGAATTAGAAAATATTGGGTCTTTCCACTGAAAGGTCAGGCAGATTCAGGGCCCAAGTGGTCCTATGGTATGTGACGGGCTGAAATCATAAAGGGGCAGAGAGCGTTCATCTTAAAAGAAAAAAGAAGTAGAAGCTTAAAGCTAATTTTCTATAAGAGTGTCAAGACACTTCAATGGGAGAGAATAATTTTTTCAACCAATGATTCTGAGACAACTGGATGCAAAAGAATGAAGTTGGATCACTGCCTTAGACTTTATACATAGAAATCCATGAAACAGCTAAAACTATCAGACAGAAGAAAACAGAAATAAGTCTTCATGACCTTGGAATAGGCAACAGTTTCTTGGATATGATACCAAAAGAACACATAATAAATGAAAAAAATAGATTTAACTTCCTAAAATTTTGAAAAATCTTTTTGTGCTTCAAAGGATACCATCAAGAAATAAAAAGACAAACTATGGAACAGAAGATATTTACAAATCAACTCAATAATAAAAAGTCAAATAACATAATTAAAAATGGGCAAAAGATCTGAATAGATATTTTTGCAAGAAACATGTACAGATAGCTAACAAGCATAGGAAAAGATGACCAGAATCTCTAATTTCTAGGGAAATGCAAATCTAAATTTGTGGATTGCAAACAATGGATGGCTAAAATAAAAAGAATGGGCAATAACAAGTATTACAAGGTTATGGACAAATAAATACTCTCATGCACTGTTGGTGAGAATGTCACATGGTACAGCCACTTTGGAAAACAGTCTAGAAATTTGTCAAAAAGTTAGTCATAGAGTTACCATATGATCCTACAATATATCCTAGGTATGTATACAAGAGAAATTGGGACATGTTTACACAGAAACTTGTACACAAATTATTGGTCACAGCCAAAAAGCAGAAACAAGTCAAATGCCTGTCAGTGATGAATGGATAAACAAAAATATGGCATATCCATACAAGGTGGTATTACTGAGCCACAGAAAGAAAAGAGTAGTAATACATGTTACAACGTAGATGAACCTTGAAAACATGCTAAGTGAGGGGCACCTGGCTGGCTCAATGGGTAGAGCATGTAGCTCTTCATCTCAGCATTGTGAGTTTGAGCCCTCTGTTGGATGAAAGGATCACTTAAAAAAATGAAATCTTAAAAAAAAGTAACATGCTGAGTGAAATAAACCAGTCATAAGAAAAACCACATCGTGTGATTTCATTTAAATGAAGTATGTATCCAAAATTGGCAAATCTAAAGAGACATTCAGAAAGTAGATTCACAGTTGCTAGAGGCTAAGAGGACCAGGAGTGATGAGGAGTCATCGATCGTGGGTATGGGTTATATTTGGAGTGATGAGATGTCCTAAAAGCAGACAGTCATCATGGCTGCAAAATTCTGCCGACATACAAGAATGTACTGTCTCTCAAAATGATGCATTCTATGCTGTGTGAATTAAATGTACTAAAGCTACTATTTAAAGAAGTTGGCGGGAGAAAACAGCTGACCCTGGGGGAAATAAATGGGCATGTGGTCCTTGTGAACAAGCTGTATTCATGTGTGTCCAGCCCTACCAGGTCCCTCCCCTGTCCCGGAGACTGGTGAGGAAATCGCTCCATAAATCCCTTCTGTAACTGAGCTAGTTCAAATGGGTTTCCGTCACTTACCCCCAAATAGCCCCTCGTTAGCACACTGATTCTGCCTTGATTCTAGACCACCTGGGCCCATGTTGGGCGTGTCACTCCTAGGATGCAGGTCAAGGCTATGGGGTCAGGCTTTGACTTGGTCAAAAAGCAGCCCCAAGTGCACGCATCTTCCCAGACGTGGAGTGGGCTTGGGACTACGTTAAACATACACAGGAGAGACGTGACTGAGTCCAAATAGATATTCTTAAACCTTTTCTGAAAACGAACAGTTTTCAAAAGAAATTTTAAGATCTATTTATTTATTTGAGGGAAAGAGAGAGAGCACACGAGTAGAGGGGAGGGGCGGGGGGGGGAATGGAGTCTCCAGGAGACTCCCTGCTGAGCACAGGGCCTGACTTGGGGCTCCATCTCAGGACCCTGAGATCACAACCTGAGCCGAAATCGAGTCAGATGCTTAACCAGCTGAGCCACCCAGGCACTCCAAATTTCAAACAAACAAATGCTCACTTGAGGACTTTCCTGCATTTATTGGGTAAAAGACAAATTGGTACTACAGATTCCTGAGCAGGTTTGCCTTGAAACCCCCATCGTCCTGTCTTTGGTGAGAGGTCCACGCCACGGGTCATTTAGATAAACATTTGTCTGACTTGCTGCTTGAATATGAATATGCAATTTTGTTGCCCATGGTTTCTTCCGGAAGAAAGCTTTATTTGAAGATGTACAATGTGCCTCGGGAGAAGATTCTGTAAAAACTAATTTAAAATGTTTGGCTTGCAGAAGTAACCTTCACCATCTGTAAAACACTGAAAAGAAAAATTCCCCATTTCCTTGAGAACCTCTTGTGTGAGCTTATTCAGTTTAGCATGCCTTGTGTTTGGGAGAAAATTGGTTTGATGCAGAAGACAAATCATTTTGCACATTATGCCTTGATTGTGGGAGACAATGCCTGGTTTTTGGAAAGCTTATTTTATTCAGACATTTACAATTTAATAAAAAAAAGAATATGAAGGTAGAACAGCAAGGAAAACACCCACAGCTCCCTTTCATTTTTCTTTTATGTAATAAAAGAATTGTTCAAAATCTTACTAGTGTGAATGTGCGTAGCCATTAGAAGGTATTTGTGTATTCCCAGTAGGGATCAGTATTCCTGCCTCTAAGACATGTGTTTTTCCTTCTGGCTGTCTGTGCTCTACCCATGGCTCCTCTTCCCCTTCCCCTCAATTCCATGTTGCCTACCTACCTTTAGAATTCAGATGTCAGGGGCGCCTGGGTGGCTCCCTGCTCAGCGGGAAGCCTGCTTCTCCCTCTCTCACTCCCCCTGCTTGTGTTCCCTCTCTCGCTGTGTTTCTCTCTGTCAAGCTAAGTCAGACCCCCCTGAAATCCTGTACTAAAACCTGCGTCCATGTATCATATAGTATTGTAAATCTGGAGAATGTGAGCTCCTCAAAGGTCAACGAAGTCTTCCTTTTTCTTCTCTGTGATCCCACCAAGGAGTATAGATGCTGAGTTGGGTAGTCCTTCCATTCATGGTTACTCAGTAAATAGAGGCATGAATGACTTATCTTCAGAAAGATTTTCTCTCTACCAATTCCCAAAAAAGTTTTATTACAGACCTTCTTGTTACTTGTAACCTGATCCATACCTTTGGTGAAATCAGATCCTATGCGCTCCATAATGAAAAGCAGAGATGCAGAGATTCCCAAAGATCAGCACATGTTCTGATCTATCCATGATATATGATCGGTTACCAGTCAGTGCAAAATGGGACAAATAAGGTTGGGTTTTCACGGAGCTAAATTGAAACTCTTTTTTTTTTTTTTAAAGATTTTATTTATTTGACAGAGAGAAACACAGCCAGAGGGGGAACACAAGCAGGGGGAGTGAGAGAGGGAGAAGCAGGCTTCCTGCTGAGCAGGGAGCCCAATGTGGGACTTGATCCCAGGTTTCCGGGATCATGACCTAAGCCGAAGCCAGTTGCCCAACCAACTGAGCCACCCAGGCACCCCTGAAACCTTTTTTTTCCCCCTGAGAGAATTTTTTTCCTATTTTTGATATTAATTGGTTATTCTTCGACGAATTGGTGAAGAAACTAGAAAGTGTGACACACCTATATACCCTTGTTACAGGTGAGATGCATGTACCTGTACAGGACAAACACTGTCATCTAATATGAAGTCGTGTATTGTCACTCTAAACACTATAAATGTCGGATGCCGGCTGGCTCCGTCAGTAGAGCATGGGACTCTTGATCTCAGGATTGTGAGTGGGAGCCCTACGCTGGTTGTAGAGATTACACAAAAATGAAATCTTGGAGCACCTGGGTGGCTCAGTTGGTTAAGTGTCCGAATCTTGATTTCAGCTCAGGTCATGATCTCAGAGTCATGAGATCAAGCCCAATACTGGACTCTATATTGAACATGGAGCCTGCTTAAGATTCTCTCTCTGGGGGCGCCTGGGTGGCTGAGTCATTAAGCATCTGCCTTCGGCTCAGGTCATGATCCCGGAGACCCAGGATCGAGTCCCACATCGGGCTCCCTGCTCGGCGGGAAGCCTGCTTCTCCCTCTCTCACTCCCCCTGCTTGTGTTCCCTCTCTGGCTGTGTTTCTCTCTGTCAAATAAATAAAAAATCTTTAAAAAAAAAAAAAAAAAGATTCTCTCTCTGGGGTGCCAGGGTGGCTGAGTCATTAAGCATCTGCCTTCGGCTCAGGTCATGATCCCAGAGACCCAGGATCGAGCCCCGCATCAAGCTTCCTGCTGGGCGGGAAGCCTGCTTCTCCCTCTCTCACTCCCCCTGCTTGTGTTCCCTCTCTCACTGTGTTTCACTGTCAAATAAATACAATCTTTAAAAAAGAAAAAAAGGAAAAAGATTCTCTCTCTCACCCTCTGCCCTTCCACATCATTCACACGCACTCTCTCTAAAAAAATAAAATAAAAACTCTCTCTCTAAAAATAAAGTAAAAACTCTCTCTAAAAATAAAATAAATAAATAAAAAATAAATAAAATAAAAACTCTCCCTCTAAAAATAAAATCTTAACCAATTTGGGGTATGCAGATTTAGTTAGAAACCTAAATACTGTCCCAATTACAGGGGGTAACTCACGGTTTTATGGAAATAGAAGAGATCAGGGAAATTAATAAATTTGTTAAAATATAGTTGATAATGTTATATTAGTTCCAGGTATACAACATCAACAATCCTATACATTACTCAGTGTTGTAATGGACAAGTAATTTACTGTAATGTATTACTGTATGTGGAGTTCTCATCTATCACCATACAAGGTTATCACAACATCATTGCATAGATACATTCCCTATGCTGTACTTTTCATTTCCATGACTTGAGAACTGGGAGTTTGTACCTCTTAATCCCCTTCAACTGTTTTGCCCATCCTCCCATTCACCTTCGCTCTACAACCACTAGTTTTTTCTCTGTATTTATGAGTCTGTTTCTATTTGTTCATTTGTTTTTCTTTTTTAGATTCCACATATAAGTGAAATCATATGGTATTTGTCTTTCACTTATTTCATTCAGCATAATACCCTTTAGGTCTATTCATGTTGCCACAAGTGGCAAGATTCTTTCTTTTTTTATGGCTAATATGCAATGGTATATTTGAACCACATCATCTTTATTCATTTATTTATTGATGGACACGAGCTGCTTCCATGTCTTGGCTATTGTGAATAATGATGTAGGGGAGCTTGGGTGGCTCTGTGGGTAAAGTGTCCTACTCTGGAGCTCAGGCCGTCAGATCAAGCCCGGCGTCGGGCTCTGTGCTCAGCGTTCTTGAACCTCTTCTTTCCCCCACTTGAGTTCTCTCTCTCAATAAAAAATAAAAAATAAACTCTTAAAAATCATTTTAATAATACCACAATAAACAGAGGGGTGCACACGTCTTTTAAAATTAGTGTTTTCCTTTGCTTCAGATGAAGACCCAGTACTGGAATTACTGGATCATGTGGCATTTCTATTTTTAATTTTTTAAAAGATTTTATTTATTTATTATACAGAGAGAGAGAGAGATCACAAATAGGCAGAGAGGCAGAGAAAGAGGGGGAAGCAAGCTCCCCACCGAGCAGAGAGCCCGATGTGGGACTTGATCCCAGGACCCTGAGATCATGACCTGAGCCAAAGGCAGAGGCTTAATTAACCCTCTGAGCCACCCAGGTGCCCCTCTATTTTTAATTTTTTGAGAAGTTCCATACTGTTTTCCACATGGATTCCGACCCACGATGCACAAGGGTCTTCTTTTCTCCACATCTTCACTAGTACTTGTTATTTCTTCTCTTTCTGATGCTCCCCCCTCTGAATGGTGTGAGGGGATATTGCACTGTGATTTTGATTTTCATTTCCCTAGGATGAGCGACGTTGAGCACCTATTCATATGTCTCCTGGACATTCGTAGGTCTTCTTTGCAAAAATGCTTGTTCAGATTTCCCCCAACCCCCCTGTCCTTGAAGAGAAGGATGCTCCTTTCCTCCACGTAGAGAGAAGGATCTTCTCACATGAAGGTCTATGATCTGCTTCTGGGGAAGATCACAAAACCCTTCCGTCACCTGCTGTTTCTCAGATTCCTTCACTTTGAAATACTTAATGTGCCAAAGTGTCATATTTTGGGGTAGCGTGTCCTGACCCCCATCAGTGAATGAATTATATCTTCATAATATTGTTTTTATTATATATTTGACAGATATAAAATGTGCAGCATAATATAATCTCCATTCCTGCCCCACAGTCACTGCTCTTCTATATTCCATCCCTACTATTCCAGGACCTTGTCTTCGAAGCCCCAGCCCTCTTACACAGAAATCAATGCTTGCACAATGATGAAGAACTCATTATGTAGTTGCAGTATTTTATTACATAATCTATGACTGAGACAGGAATATGGACACCGGCGACACAGCAAGAATATGAACCCAGAAGTAGGTGTTAACAACGAAGTGACGTGGCTCTCTTAAAAGAATATGTGCAACCATATAAACTAATTTTGTTAAGTTTCCAAGGTTTGCTGAAAATATGAGGGGTTTAAAAACCTCTAGCCTGGGGCTTCTTTTGATGTGGGGTAGCTTGCCCCAGATCTTTGACCCCTGCAACCACCACCTTGATCTTACCTCCAAGGAGGAGACCCGGGAAGCCACCCTTGCTCCCAGCTCCCTTCCTGCTAAAAGCGGTCTCTAGGCTTGAGGCCCACAAATGTGATTTGCACACTCTGTCTGTTCTACCAAGAGTCCCCCATTATCAGGTTGGGCCCTTAAGGCGATCACCGCTATCCCTCTCAGAGAAAGGGAAGAGGGAGATCGGACACACGGAAGGCACGTCAAGACAGGGTGGGAAGAGATCTGAAGATCTCAGTGTGGTCACAAACCAAAGAATGCCTGCAGCCCCCAGAAGCTGGAAGAAACAAGGAGTGGCTTCTCCTCTAGAGGCCCAGGAGGGGGCATGACCCTGTCAATACTGTGATTTCAGACCAGTGATACTGATTTTGGACTTCCCCAAAACTACGAGACAATAAATTTCTGTGGCTTGAAGCTACGAAGCTTATGGTCATCTCTTCCAGCAGCCACAGGAAATGAATCAGATTGTGAAAGTCAACGTCCTATATTCACACAGTAAAATACTTATTAAACCAATGCAAATGATCATGCAGAAGTACTCTTGGTGACGTGGAAGATCGCATATTAAGAAGAAAGTGCCAGCTATGGGGTGATGGGTGGTTCAGTTGGTTAAGCGTCCACTCTTGATTTTGGCTCAGGTCACGATCTCAGGATCGTGAAATTGAACCCCACACTAGGCTCTGTGCTCAGGGAATCTGCTTGGGATTCCTTCCCACTGCCCCTCTCTCTTTCTCTAAAATAAATAAATTGAGGGAGAGGGCAGAGAAGGAGGAGAAAGAGAAGGAGAAAGAGAAGGAAGTGCCTGATCGACTTGGCACATGAGCAGTCAATCCTTACTTGCAGATTCCATATTTGGGAATCTGCCTACTTGCTGAAATTTGCTTGCAATCCCCAGATCAGTCCTCATGTGAGCTCACAGCCATTCGCAGACATGCCAAAATTGGGAGGTTCCTGATGTGCACACCCCCAGCTGAGATGGGACAAGGCATTACTCTGCCTTCTTGTTTCAGCTCATACTGGAAACAAGTCTTTTTTGCAGTCTATTTGGTACCGTGTTTTCCACATCTTTGTGTTATTTGTTGATGATTTCACTGTTTAAATGGCTGAAGTAGCAGAGTTCCTAAGTGCAAGAAGGCTCTGGTAGGTCTTATGGTGAAAATATGTGTGTTAGATAGGCTTTGTTCAGGCACAGCTGTAGGCTCTTGGCCAGGAGATTTGTTAGTGCATCAATCAAATAAGTGGTCTTTGCACACAAACATATAAAACAAGATCATGTATCAATCAGTTGATGAAAATGTTGCAGTCAGAGGTCCATAGGAACCTAACCCTATATTTCTTCTGGAGAAATGGTTAAATATTCTCTAATGCAGTGTTTGCAGGGACTTTAAAGAACATAATTCCACTGAATAGTGTAAATAAGTTTTACGTGATACATAGATGTATACAGGTATGTAGAAAAATATGAAAGATCATGCAGACACACAAATGGTGATTATCTTGGGATAATGAATCCCAAGTCACTGCCATCTTATTTTTTCCAACCTGTATTTTCTAGTTTTTTTTTCATATTAGTTGAATTATAAATATTAGAGTGGATTGGGTGCTTTTTCACACAGAAAATATACTCAACATCTTCAAGTATTTGATCTTTCTTTTTTTGGAGATTTTATTTGAGAGAGAGCGAGCACACGAGCATGTAAGCAAGGGCAGAGGCAGAGAAAGAAGCAGACTCCGCACTGAACAAGGAGCCTGATGTGGGCCTCGATCCCAGGACCAGGACCTGAGCCAAAGGCAGAACCAGGACCTGAGCCAAAGGCAGATGCTTAATGACTGAGCCACCCAGGCGTTCCTGATCATTTTCAAAGCATAATAATGCATGAAAAAATAAGGGAATGAGAAGGTTTTATGTTTTTTTTTAAAGATTTTATTTATTTGACAAGAGAGAAACACAGCTAGAGAGAGAACACAAGCAGAGGGACTGAGAGTGGGAGAAGCAGGTTTTCCGCCGAGCAGGAATCCCGATGTGGTACTGGATCCCAGTCTCCGGGATCATGACCTGAGCTGAAAGCAGCCGCTTAACCAACTGAGCCACCCACGCGCCCCGAGATGAATTTCAAGGTTAGTAGGCTACTTTCAAACTTTAATCCATTATTTTATTTATTTATTTATTTGACAGAGAGAGAGAGAGATCACAGGCAGGCAGAGAGGCAGGCAGAGAGAGGAGAAGAAGCAGGCTCCCTGCCGAGCAGAGAGCCTGATGTGGGCCTTGATCCCAGGACCCGGAGATCATGACCTGAGCCGAAGGCAGAGGCTTTAACCCACTGAGCCACCCAGGCGCCCCAAACTTTAATCCATTTTGATGCTGCTTGCCTGTACCCTCAATCCAGATTTTCACTGAATGAGCATATCCGGAAGTTTTCATTAGCTAGTTAAAGCTAATTAAAATTGCAGCACCTGGATGGCTCAGTCAGTCATGTGACTGATTCTCGCTTCAGGCTCAGGTCTTGATCTCAGGGGTGTGATATCAAGGCCCAAGTCAGGCTTTGTGCTCAGCAGGGAGTGTGCCTGAAATTCTCTCTCTTCCTCTCCCTCTTGCCCTTCCTCACTGCTCTACCTCTGTCTCTTTAAAATAAATAATTCTTAAAAAGAAAAAGCCAATTAAAACTGAAGTTGTAATTAAAAATCAAGACCTTCCTTCCACGGGAGGGATGGATAGACAAGCTTTGTCACAGTTAGATTCATGGAATAGAATATTATTCAAAGATAAAAAGAAATGAGCTATTAAGCCATGAAGTGACGTGGAAGAAATTTAGATGCATACTGCTAAGTGAAAGAAGCTAGTCAGAGAGGGCTACATACCGTGTGTTTCTAACTATTCTGGAAGAGAGGAAACTATGGAGACAGTGAGAGATCAGTGGTTGCCAGGGGTTTGGAGAGAGGGAGGAAAGGAGGATTTTTAGAGCAGTGAAAATATTCTGTATGGTATTTTAATGGTGGATACATGTCATCACATAAAACCCATAGAATAAACAATGCCACGTGAATCCAAATCTAAATTATGGATTTTAGTTAATAATGCAGCTCTGGTGGCTCATTTGTAACAAATGTAGGAGACTACACAGGCTGCTAATAACAGGGGACTGGAGGAGGAGGATTATGGGAATGCTCTGTACTTTCCACTCAATTTTTCCATAAACATAAAAAACTGCTTCTAAAAAACAAAGTCTATTAAAAACCAAACACTCAGTTTCTTTGGGAAAGTATAAGGGAATGTATTGGCTTGGATCGGGCAAAAGAGAGCTGTGATCTTTTTTCTTAGAGAGAGAGTGTGCATGGGTGTGAGAGAGGGAGCGGGGCAGATGGAGAGAGAAAATCCCAAGCAGACCCCACGCCCAGCACGGCACCCCACACAGGGCTTAAAGCCAGGACCCTGAGATAATGACCTCAGCTGAAATCAAGACTCCGTGCTTGACTGATGCCACCAGCCAGGCACCCTGAGACCTAAGATCTTTTTAACACTATCAGAAGGCTCGTCTACTAAGTTTCCCTGTTAAGGATAACATAAATTCCATAATATTCTTCCTCGATCTCTTTGGTCTATTCTTTTTTCAAATTGAATATTAAAAACAACAACGTAATTTGGTGCCTGATTCTACATTTACGAGATTTAAAACATTTTGTATTTTTCCCTTCTCTTAAAATCAACATGCCTTTGTTTGCCTTTAAATAGCCTTACTATCTTGTCTTTTTTTTTTCTAAGCCAAGATCTCATTGTGGCTTCTTCATATCCTTTTCTCCATTTCCCCCCTGTTTATTCATTATGGTTTACATTTTTTTTAAAGATTTTATTTATTTGACAGAGAGAAACACAGCTAAAGAGGGAACACAAGCAGGGGGAGTGAGAGAGGGAGAAGCAGGCTTCCCGCAGAGCAGGCAGCCCAACACAGGGCTCCATCTCAGGACGCCGGGATCATGACCTGAGCAGAAGGCAGACAGTAAACCACTGAGCCACCAAGGCGTCCCTGGTTTATAGATATTTATAATATTGTAAGTGTACATATGATGGGACTTTTGAAAAAGTATCAGATATTTTGACAGTAATGCAGATCAAAACCAGAAAAAAACTCAGACTCTCAGGGAAAAAAAATTCATTTTTCTGTTACTTTTTATGTAGTGTAATCATTGCAGAAATCCAACATTGTATCTTCCTTAAAATAATGTATGTGTTTTCATGTAGTTTTGACAATTATAATTTTAGAGGAAAGATAGTTCAAGTTAAAATAATGCAATTATTATTTTTTATTTACTTTTTTAGAGAGTGCAAGCACACATGCACTGAGTTGGAGGGGGCAGGGAGGCATATGGAGAGGGAGAGAGAAGATTTTTTTTTTTTTAAGATTTTATTTATTTATTTGACAGAGAAAGATCACAAGTAGGCAGAGAGGCAGGAGGTAGCAGGTTCCCAATCCCAGGACCCTGAGATCATGACCTGAGCTGAAGGCAGAGGCTTTAACCCACTGAGCCACCCAGGCGCCCAGGGAGAGAGAATCTTAAGCAGTCTCCACACCTAGCACAGAGCCTCACGTCCTTGAGACCATGATTTAAGCTGAAATCAAGAGTTGGACACGTAACTGACTGAGCCACACAGGTGCCCCTAACACAATTACTATCATACATGGTTTATTTCCATGTTTTATTTTATAAAGAAAATGTATATAAAAGTGTTCATGAATATAACTTTTCGCTTTTTAAAAGAAAGATGTTACTTTAGGGGTGCCGAGGTGGCTCAGGCATTAAGTATCTGCCTTCAGCTCAGATAATGATCCCAGTCCTGGGATGGAGGTCCTCATTGGGCTTCCTGGTCTGCGGGAAGACTGCTTCACCTTCTCCCACTCCCCCCTGCTTGTATTCACTATAAAAGTCATAAAAGAAATGTTACTTTAGAATAAATTTCTGGGTAAAGGATCCCTGATCTTTTCAATTTTGCTGCTGTTATAGGCCAGAAATTCATTTATACCCAGAACTATGTGTTATCTTGAGGCAGATTTTGGACTTTGTGTCTCTTATTAAATGAAATTATAGAATGCTTCATATCAAAATAGTACTCAGCTATAGCAATGATTCAAGTGTAAAAACTAAAACCAGAAAAAAAGAATAAAAGTAAACACTGAAAGATAGTTATAACCTTGAACAGGAAAATGTTATTAAGCTTGAGGCAAATAAATAAGCCAACTGATAAGTTTAACAAGTGGAAAATCAAGATTCTCCGCAGAGCTGAGGACACAACGCAAGCTGAGAAACACATTTGCAATATATATGACAGTCAGTAGCCTACCATGCTTAGTACAGAGTACCCGTAAGGCATTAAGAAAGGGTGAGTAGTCCCATGGGAAAATGGGCAAAATGAGGCGAACAAAGGCAAAAGAAATGCAGATAAAATTAAATCTTACAACTTGCAGCCCATTGACAAATGCTTGAGACAGGCAGACTGACAACCCTCAGGGAGTTCACAAGTGCCTTAATGTACTGCTTTGCTGGAGGTAAAAAGCAACCTTAACTTGACAATCAATAGCCAGAGCTCCTGTTCAGTTTCTTTAATATAGGAAAATCCTTTTGAAAAATTCTTTTATCTCTACCTCCCCCTCCAACTTAAAAGTATATAATCAATTGTTCCTCACAATTCCAGTCTAGCATTTTCTGCCCACAGGTCCTGCTCCCATGCCTTAATAAAAACATCTTTTGTATCGAAAATATCTCAAGAATTGTTTCTTGGCCCTTTGCTCCTGGCCTACATCACATCAAAAAGACCAGAAAAGAAGGGGTTGTTCAATATCCTCAAACCAATCAATGTGATATACCACATTAATATAAGAAAGGATAAGAAACATAGGATCTTCTCAATAGATGCAAAAAATAAAACCAAAAACCAAAAAACATTTGACAAAATATAGCATCCATTCTTGATAAAAACTCTCAACAAAGGAGGGAGAGAAGGAAATACCTCAGCATCAGAAAAGCCATATACGAAAGACCCACAGTTAATACCATCCTCAATGGGGGAAAACTGAGAGCTTTTCCTCTACAGTCAAGAAAGAACAAGACAGGGATGTCCACTCTCACCATTGCTAGTTAACATAGTGCTAAAAGTCTTAGCCTCAACAATCAGAAAACAAAAATAAATAAAATACATTCATATCAACAAGGAAGAAGTCAAACTCACTATTTACAGATGACATACACTCTATGTAGAAAATCCGAAAGACTCCACAAAAAAATTGCTAGAATACATGAATTCTAGCAAACTTGAAGGATATAAAAATCAATATACAGAACCTGCCACATTTCTGCATACCAATAATGAAGCAGCAGAAAAATAAATCAAGGTATTGGTCCCATTTACAATTGTGCCCAAACAATAGGATACCTAGGAATAAACCTAACCAAAGATCTGCACTCTGAAACTATAGAATACTTATGAAATTGAAGAGGACATGGGAAATGGAAAAAAATTCCATGCTCATGGATTAGAAGAACAGATATTGTTAAAATGTCTATGCTGCCCAGAGCAATCTATACATTTAATGCCATCCCCATCAAAATACCAACAGCAGTTTTCACAGACTGGAACAAACAATCCTAAAATTTGTATGGAACCACTTCTACTTCCCAAATCATTACTACCCTATATGTTAACTAAGTAGAATGTAAATAAAAATTTGGGGGAAAAAAGCAGAAAAGATATAAACATAGCCAATAAACATGAAAACGTACTCAATTTCTTTCATCAGGAAAGAAATGCCCATTAAGCTAATGAGATCATTTACATTTATCTGATTGACAGAGATAAGGTCTGGCCTTAGGTTCCTGGGTGAATGGCAGTATAAAATGGAACTGCTCTTTAGAATGCCCATCTTCTTGGATGACAATTACAGCTTGGGTTTCACAGAAAGCAGAGCCTGAGGCAAAGGTTCCGCATCCCAGGTTCCTCCCCAGAGACCAGCGTGGACCAGAGTGTGCAGGGCTGGAGGGAGACCCTTTTGGGGCGTTCACTGTACCTATTTGCTCCCTCCTACAGGGCTGGCTCCTGAGCAGCGCACACAGGACCATCCAGAGAGGAGAGAGGACCCCAGGCTCCTGCACTCCATGCCCAAAGCTTCTCCCCGTGGGCTTTCTTCTCCCACACTTGTGCATCACACTTAATCTTGCAGAGTTGGAGAATGGATTAAAGAAATTATGGAAAAACTGCTACAGATATTTTAAAACTATAGAAATTATAGTTGGCACGGCCCTCCTGGGACTTTCTCATGTAGGTAATATGGACTAAAACAGATAAGCAATTATGTCGTGTTCTAAATTCATCATTTTCAGCGTTTAATTGAAGTATAATTGGCATACAATGTTATATTAGTTTCAGGTGTGCAACACAGTGCTCATCGCACTAAGTGTAGTCACCATGCCACGTCAGTATAAGATTGACCATATTCCTATCTTGTACTTTTCATTTCCGTGACTTATTTTATAACTGGAACTTTGTATCTCTTAATCTCCTTCAACCAGGTCATCCAGCCTACCTGTTTTCCCTCTGGTAACCAGTGGTTTGTTCTTTGCATTTAAGAGGGCTTGCCTCCACCCTGGGCTGTTAGAAACAGTGCTGCTGTGAACCAGGGTACGCAACTAGAGCTCTATTTTAATGGCTTACCAGGAGAGCCTGCCGGTCTTGCCTGCATCCAGGTCTTCCCAGCCCATCTGCACACCGGAGCCTGCGGCCGGGAGGCAGGTATCTGGCATTTGTTTCGTGCCCTATTAAGTCCACTTCCGACTTCCTGTGCGGCTGTGCTGGCCGGCTCCTCAGCCCAGTCTCAGCAATGTCACCGCCTAATCACCTGCCTTCTGCCGCAGGACCTTCTCAGGGGCCGTAGGAGCTGGCTGGGCTTGGAAATGCAGGAGAATTTAAGGTCCTGAGCCAACCCTCAATGGGTCTAGCAGGTGGATGATGCTGGGTCTCCCATCTTTCTGGCAGGCAATTCTGGAAGGCGTTCCGCTTCCTAGAGGTCCCAGGAGAAATGAAGCACACCTTTATGTTGGAGTGTCTTCCCACCCTGCGCCCTCACTGCTGCAGTCTGGGATCAACTCCAGATAAGCCACTTCTCCCAAGTCTTGGCTTCAGGCTTTGCTTTCAGCGGAACTTGAACAAGAGCAATGGGTGGTCCTTGCTTTTGAGCATTTCGCTTGTAGTTTTCCTTTCTGCACCAGGGCACCAGCCGTTGCTGGGCTAAAAAGACCAGAGGCTTCTGTGAAAGGAGAAGCAGAAGGACCTGAGGTGTCTGTGACCTGGCCATGAAGCCCCCCGGGGAGGTGACGGTGTCCTCGCAGAATCCTTTCTTCTATACCAGCAGTTCTCCAAGTCTGAGCCCAGGATGGCGCCCGCAGGAGCTGCTGCCTCAGAGCTTAGTTAGAAGTGCAGACCGTCCCCCTGCCCCCAACTACTGGATGAGGAACTCTGAGGCTGGGCCAGCAAATCCGGTTTTAACAAGTCCCCCAGGTGATCCTGATGCTGAAGTTTGAGAACTGATGTTTTACATTTACCACTGGTTTGAATAAAAATAGCATTTCCTTCCATGTGGGGGGAGGTAGCAGTCCTCCTTCCTCAGATCCTACTGCTTGCTCTCCACCCCTTCTCAGATGCTCACACCTGGGAGAGACAAGAATTTAAGCCCTTATTTTATGTGGACTCCCCTCCCCCCACAAATACAGGTTGTTGTTGGGGTTTTTTTTGTTTTTTAAGATTTTATTTACTTGACAGAGAGAAACACAGCCAGAGAGGGAACACAAGCAGGGGGAGTGAGAGAGGGAGAAGCAGGCTTCCCGCCGAGCAGGGAGCCCGATGTGGGGCTCGATCCCGGGTCTCCAGGATCATGACCTGAGCCGAAGGCAGCCGCCCAACCAACTGAGCCACCCAGGCGCCCCTGTTGTTGTTTTTAATAGCAAAACACTTGCTACCTACATACAAGGCTAAAGACAAAACCCCAATGAACTTACATTTTTTCCTTTCAGTCATTACTCAGTTGGAATTAGCCTGCTGCTAATAAACTTGTGAGCTTTGCTTTACCACATACTTTTGACTCATATGATTTAGTTCAGGCACTTGTGAATTACTGGTTAGAGAAGTTACATAACAACAGTGTGAAATTAATGATAGTCCACAAATTGTATCAGTTGTGGTAACAGATTCAGCAGTGAGTTTTGGAAGATTTTCCTTAAAGGCCTGTTGGATTCTGTAGGGAAGGGAAAAAACCCTTTTCTTCTGCCCTCTTAGTTCAATGACTGGGCCCCGCAAATAAAACTGACAAAGCTAGATTAACAGGAGAAAAGATTTACTTCATCGGCATATGGGGAGCCTCACAGAAAAGAAATGAAAACCCCCAAAGGTGGTGAGGCCTGGGGTTTTTATACCATTTTAACAAAGGTAAGTAAATTGTACGGTTTCTAGGAGAGGTAAATTGTGCCAGGGTAAATATATGGAGAAAACTAATGGAAGAGAAATTCTATGTATTAAGATTTGTTATGCAGACTCAAGATAATGGAAGAGAAATTCTATGTAGTAAGATTTGTTATGCAGACTCAAGACAGTCCTGTCTCCAGTGACAAGAGTCATCTCCTCTTGCTGGTACAGAACAGAGCAGGGGACACTACTGCAAAGGGAAAAGGAATATCCTGTTCTTGGGCAGACAGGGAGATGGCAGAGGGTTCAGAAGAGAATGCTGCAATGTACTGCAAAATTCAAGGAACATATTTGGATTCATTTTAGTTCAAGGAAAGTTTAGTCTGCTTGAGATTCTTTCTTCCTCTCCCTCTGCCCCTCCCCCCCCACATGAATGCTCTGTCTCTTCTCAAAACAATAAAAATCTTAAAAGAAAAAAAAAAGAGAGAGATAACTTTACTAAACCACAGTCTTCATTGTGCTTGTAAGAGGTACATGACTAGGAGAGCAGAGGATTTGCCTACAATGGCTACATCCAATGGCTTCCAGACAAGTATGCGTGCTTGTCTGTGTTTTGGAGATGAGAGAATGGTTCAGAGGAGAGAGCTTTAATGTGTGTGGATGGGTGGGGAGCCTAGAAGGGTTCACAGAGGCAATAATGTTGCATGACAACCCACCGCCAAACTCTAGGACTTACGATAACAAATATTTATGTTGCTTTGTTTTGTTTTTTAAGTAGCCTCCATGGCCAACGTGGGGCTTGAACTCATGACCCTGAGATGGCCCAGAACATGGTATTATTAACCCTAGTCACTGCAAGGTGCATTACATCCCCAAACTTACTTATTTTATAACTGGAAGTTTGGAACTTTTGACTCCTTGTACCCGGTTGCCACCCCCCTACCCCCACCTCGGACAACCACCAAGCTGTTCTTTGAACCTGAGCTTGGTTTTTGTTGTTTGTTCATTTCTCATGGTAGTACATTTGTCTTTCTCTGTTTTCTGAGTGACTTCACTTAGCCTGCCGGTCTTCCCTTCACCGTGCTTCACCTCCGCAACAGTACCCAGTCCCTCGGCAACTCTAGCCTGCCCATCTCATGCCTGCCCTGGGCCTTCCGCACTGGCCACTCGCTCTGCCCAAAATGCTCTCCCCTTGAGTTTCTGCAGAACTGGATCCTTGTCATTCAGAGTTCAGTGTGAATGTACCTTCCCAGGGCGAGCCTCCCTGGTCACCCAGCATGAAGCAGTGCCCAGTTCCCATCTCTTGCTCTTTGTGCCCTTAACTAGCGCCCCTCACCATCTGGAATCTTTCTATATGGGTCTATGTGCATGTTTATATGTTCATTGTTATGTCCACACATCAGAATATAGAGACATCGTCTACATTGCGGCTTATGGGAAAGCACCCATCCCATAGGAACTCCTCAGTAGATAACGGTCTAATAACTAATTGAATGGGCTCCTAGTTCAATAAAACTACATTTTCTTTTTTTCATTTTTAAAAAAATTTATTTATTATTTTATTTTTTAAATTTTTTACTTAAATTTAAATTTCTTATTTAATTTTTTATTTTAATAAGTGATATTATATTGGATATAATGGGTTAAATATAATACTGTAAAATTATTTTAACTTGCTT
>PITA01008434.1:0-76157 GCA_004023965.1 Spilogale gracilis
GGAAGCCTGCTTCTCCCTCTCTCACTCCCCCTGCTTGTGTTCCTTCTCTAGCTATGACAGATAAATACATAAAATATTGTAAAAAATAATAATTTCTATTAGTAGTTACAATGGAATGTTTATGCCAAAGTAATAAGATAAATAATAATTAAGAAGTAATAATGGATAGTTATGACATATTAAGTCCTTTACATGTATCATCTCATTTAATCCTCAAAATATCTTGAGGAAGAACTACAGGGGTGCCTGGGTGGTGCAGTCAATTAAGCGTCTGATTCTTGGTTTTGGCTTAGGTCATGATCTCAGTGTCATGGAATTGAGTCCCACATGAGACTCCGTGCTAGGCACATAAGACTCTCTGCTTCCCCTTTACCTCTTCTTAGGCTGCTTCCCCCACTCACACACCAATCTCTCTCTCTCCCGAATAAATAAATAAATAATCTTAAAAAAAAAAAAAAACTTGTGAAGCAGCTAAAATGCATATTTATTATTAAAAACAAAACAAAACAAAAACAAAAACAAAAACAACTTAGACCTGGCCCTTAAAGTCTTAATGTCTAGGACTGAGGTCTGCAAGTCAATAGCAGTACACTAAGAGATTAGAAGCATTATTATTTAAAAAAGAAAGTTAAAAACAGAAAGAGTGAAAGAGGGGTTTTCTGTTTGAAGCACCTAGGATGGTGTTCTACAAAAAAAAGAAGTGAACTATGTGTAACTGAAGGAAGAGAAAAAGTTGGAGTGAGTAGCCAAGGTCTTACTGGTCTTGCCCTCTGATGTGCAGTGACCTGGAGAGAGGAACCAAGACAGAAAAGGAAAAGGAAAACAGTGTGACCAAACCTGAGTTCCACCAACTGATGCCAAGAGCACTGAGGCCACCGAGGAAGGAGGCATGAGCAGGGCAGGCAGGCAAAATGTGTGTGAACAAAAGGTGTGTGGACAGAAGGCGAAGGCTGGTGTTGAGGATTAGCAGTACGGAAGGTACAGATCTGCTGAAATTTGTGTAAAGTCATTCTAGAACTATTTCAGTCTGAAAGTGTGGCTGTGAGTCAAGATGTACCAGTAGTCGTCCTGGAGAGAAAACAGGGAAGGACTGAAAAAGATGTAGGCACCAGAAATGGAGGAAAGGGGACATCTGACAGGTTTTAGGAGAGCCAAGAGTTGGTCACAAATTAGGGTAAGGTAATTTATTCTGGCCAATTTGTTGTATTAAGTGTGTATATTAAGCAGGGTGATGCACAGATTGCTATAACAGCGTTTGTTGGGTCACAGTCAAATCCCTCACATTGTCAAATTATTTATTCAACAAAAAGGAAATGGAAGTCTTTTCAAGTTTATCTCCACTTTATGTAATTCGATTGGCTGACCATACCCCAGAAGAGGACAGTAGCAGGACAAGGCCACAGTAGTTAATCTTTGGCAGTCCCCATGAAAATGGGTTGATTTAAAGGCCATAGTCATGTCTCGTCAAAAGAATGGAATATTGAACATTACATAGTCACTACTTTTGTTTTCTCACAGACAATGGTCTGAGCACTATAATCCAATTAATCAGACTATTAATAAGTAGAACACCTTCCTCATGAGGACAATTTCTCAAGGGCAGTTTTACTGTATTTAGTGGAGTCCACTTTTCTTTTTGCCTCATTCCAGAGTGAAGTTTTTTTTATAAAACTTAGACACCACCATTTTCAGAAACCACTTGAACAAAGACGTAATTCATTTCCCCAAAGTGTTGAAACACCTCCCCGCATTTTAAGATCCTTTAAGTTTGCAAGTGAAGAGAAAGGCAACAGAGAGCAACACAGAGATGATTACTTACGGACTGGTAATGTCTGGAAGATTTCTATTTTACTGTAGTCTCCTTGCCCTTTTCCATTTACTGCTGCAACCCTGATTTCATAAGTTGTATTTGGTTCCAGGTTGCTCAAAACAACCATTGCTAGAAGATGAAAAAAAGCATATATATGTCTAGGGTTAATATATTTTAATAAGTAAACAAATCAATTTATGACAAAGCTAAGTGAAGAATTTCACTGTCAATATTTCCAGAAAATACCTGAAAAATAGAAAATACATATACAAAGAGAATGATTTGTGAACACTGCCCCTTTTCACCTTTATTTTAGCCTTCTGATTCCATGCAGTCACTTCCAAAGAAGGAAATTAATAGCTTATTTCATGATACATTTACACTATATTCAAGAAATAAGAATGATCTAAATAAAACATCCTTACTGTATGCATCCCAAATATTTTATCTACTTTAAATACATTACTTTTATGGAACCTCATAGGGATACAGAATTCAATATACAGAGCTCTGGTTTCAGTTACCGGGTGTTTCACTCATGGTAGAAAAGTGTCACAAAATTGACTCCATAACCAAAGTAGATAGTTCATTTGATAATCTCAAATCAAATCAAATTTTCAATGCTGTTTTGAACGTTTTCATCTCCTGTATTTTTTCTCTGAATTTCTTCTTAATTTTATACTTATCAGACCTAGATTCGACATGACACTAAGAGAAAATCTGAAAAAGTACAGGGATGTGAAGGTTATTAGAAATATCTCCTAGGTCATGACAACCTCTTCAATTCGCCAAAGAATTTTGGATACAATGGTAGCTTTAAAATATCAGATCTTTACAAACTCCTCTAAGGAAGCCAACAAAATTCCATAGGTACCTCCAGCCTTATTGCTTTTGCTAAATAGTGCAAAAATTTACTAGCGGAGGTGGTAAAGCCTTGATAAACAGTCAGAAAGAAATTATGTTCGGCTTATATAATAACTCCAAGTAAAATGAGCAATTCATAATACAAGATATAATCATCATAAAATGAAAGTTTAAATCATAGGTAGCCAGGATCATATTTGTAGAGATACTACTTTACATGAACTATGACTGAAGGTGGTATACATTCAATAAAATTACAATATGATTTATTAACATATTTCTGAAAACGAATTGCATTATAATATAGATTCTTTAAATAACATTTTCATTCCACATTGTATGAATATACTTAGTGAATTTGTTTTGATACTCCCTTTTGTTTCATACTTTTCTCTAATATTCATTATCATGACATCTCTTTAGCCTTTTTATTATAATTGCTTAATTTCATTGAATTACTTACTCAACTACAGAAAAAAGTTGCTGAATTCACGGTAAAGATATTTTCCTTGTTTAAAAGCAGAATTTAAAATATGTAAAAAATATGTATGTATTTTACATGTATCTGATATACTTTGTCATATATATATATCAGATAATTATTAATGGCAACAAAAGAACGCAGATATCAAACAGACTTTATTTAATACAGTACAGATGTTCTAAAACCAGCAGAAAGGATATATTTTCAGTTGGCAAAATTGACATTTGTATGTCTCAGTTTCTCTACCTCATAAGAAAACTGACCTTGTTTTTGAGATTGCATTGCCTTGTCAAATCCTCAGATTATAATACTTGGTGTCAAAATTAAGGGATGCTATGTGGGAAAGACTGATGGGCAGGGATATCCAACTGATAAGAAGCTACATTTATATAGGGGAAGATGAAGGCTTAATCCAAGTGTTGCTGATAAGCTAACAACCTGTAAGCTTTCTCAGGAAACCCAAATCCAAGCTGGTTGGTGACCTGGAATCAATCTAAATATAATATCAGTCCAAGAAAAATAAATGGTTATAATTGAGGTTAGTGCATTAGATCATGCAGATTAAGGGAGGAGGGAATCAAATGAAAAGTTAGAAAGCTAAAATGCTGAGAAATTGAAATCCTACTGTCCTTGAAAGAAAGTTTCTGTTCAAGGTCAGTATAATAAGGAATTCAAGAGTTTAAAAGTCATCATATCTAATCAATTTTGCCATATATAAATAAAACAAATTTAAATTCAATGTGAATTAGGCTTCCTGTTCTGCAGAGATTTTTAAAAGCTTTATAAAAGCATGTTTGTTTGTCAGGGCTTGTAATAAAAATGCTTACACCTTTGGAAAGTCACTATCATCATGCACCAGCTGCTGAACGTGATGTTACGAAGCAGTCAGTGTTTGTTTGTCCCTTCCTTTACCCTAATGGAGAACGACTTGATGTAGCATGGGGACATAGCAGACTCATGCAAGTATTAGTCTGACTACAAAAACCTTTGCAAGAAGATACCATCATGATGCCTGCTTTAAAATCATGAAGGCAGTAATTGACTGTGAGCCTGAGTCCACCACTGACTGAGGTCCTACCATTTCAGGGCTGAGTGAGTCTCCCAGCTCATCAACACAGACACTTTTATTAAGTGTCATAGAAACACAAATAGAAAAATAAACTGAAAGAAGGTATAGATAAAATAATTCGTGCACTGTGAAATAATCATCACCATGCATCAATGATCCATGCAAATGGAGATATTATATGGAGACTAAGATAATGTGAAATAATGGATAGTCCAAAAGTTATTCAAGTTTGACTTTTTTAATGGCAAAATACTCTTTGTATTTAGATACTTATTTATAAATATTAACATTTGCACAGATAGAGGAGAGATTGCTGTAGATGCTTTTCCTGATGCAGACAACTCTGCTATGCGCTATGCCTCTCTATAGTTCAGTGATGTAAAGATGCAACTGCTACCATCACTTTAAGATCATCGACACACTGTAGGTCAGCTGTGTAGGTAAGAACAATTGGTAATGCTTCTGTTCATTTGTTTGCCTTGATATAGCTCAGCAAGAAATCAGTAGTATTCAAATCACACAATTTTATGCATAAATAAAATCATCTGTAAATCAAAAGTGTGGAGATCAGACGGTTCATCTTTTTAGGTTAAAAATGGGTAATAGAGCTAGCAAAGGCAAAGTATCAGAGCATATAGAATGAAGGAAAATTGAGGTTATTAGATAGAACAATTAAAACAACAATCTTCTCCTCTTCCTAGCAAAACCTTCCACATTTTACTTGGATTATCTGAATGTTTCTAGTAAAAGCTCTTTCTGGCTTCAATGGTCGGTCAGCCTTCCTCTTCTGCCAGTTCACAGGGCTTACGAGGAGTGTGTTGAGTTGTCCCTCTCTGCCAAGCAGAAACTCATTGCTTTAATTACATTATAATCAATTCAGCATCAAGTTTCTCCAAGTTTCCTCCTATTCTTCTGTTCTCCATGTCAAGACTTTCCCCTCTGCTGACTGAGTTTCGCAGCAGAGGAGTTTGTGGAGGAGAGAGGCAAAGAGGTTACATACTGGCTGAACCGTTATTACAGCCCTGGGCTACAACACTCAAAGGTAAAGTGGATGAGGGAGCCTTGCGGGGGGCCTTCAAAATTATAGGGGAGAGGCATGGAAGTAAACCTATTGAAGCAAGTTTTACAAAGTTTATACACAAGAAGAAGTCAGTCTGTTTTTGAGTTCTGACTGTAAGGGTTTTGTTACAATAACCCTTATTATGAGGCTTATTAACATTGTGTGAACATAAAGATTACTATGTAAAATAGAAAGAGCTCTATAAATGGGGACCAATTTAAAGAGAGGGAAAGGAAACGATTCAGGGGAGGCAAAGCCCGGATCTGTAATTTGACTTGCCTTTCTTAAATGAGAGGATACATACATTAAATCATCCACAATTTCCTGGCATATTACTGAACACAGGGTTTTGGATATCCAAGGTAGAGCCTGAAAGCAAACTACCACTTGAAAAACGAAAGACTGTGTACTCTATAAAAGACTCATACCTCAAATTATGAAGTTAGTTAATGGAAGACTTTCTTTCTCCAAATGTGCCCTTACAATAGAACAAAAGAATCACAAACTGAGGGGTGGGATGGGTTTTTTCCCTATATTTGTTAGAAATCCAAACTGAAAAATTAGGTGAGTGTAGATCTAGATTACAAACTACTACAAATTCTCTAAGGACAAATACCATAAATTATTTTACACTTATATTCAGTTAGCATGATTTGAAAATCATAATGAAATTCTTCTGAAAATTATAAGCCACCACAATTTTTTTCTGTGACATGGCAACAGGTACAGGCTCTACAAAGAATCTGGTTTTCTTCATTAATTTAATGTTTCTGCTGGATTTAAATATAATTGAGCTTCATAAATGGCCATTTTGTCACCTACCTATAAATAACAAAAGTACAGCAAATATTGAAATGCATAAAAATAATGACATTGAAACTGGCAAATGAAGGAAAACAGAAACTTTTTTACATTATTTTTGCAAGTACGGAGATAGTATTGCTAGAGAGAAAAATCCGAAGTTTCATTTTCCCTTTAAGAGGGGAATCAGAACTATTAAAGGGAGTTAATAAAGTAAGTTTTAGTTTGTTCAGATTACGTATTGTAAATGCCATCCCCTTAGCTGTCAAGAGAAGCAGAGGCTACAGAATATTTATGATCCTTCAAGCAAAATAAATTATGTATTTGCAAACTAATTAGGCTGAGCAAAGTTCTAAAGTGAGATTAAACTGAACCATGCTCTTTTGGCTCTCTTAAACTTCGGGCCTCTCCGTGGGGCTTTCCAGCCAGAGTAAGCAGGTAAGGACTCCCACATGTACAAATGTTGTATCACCCACGTAAAAGGCCACTTATTCAGGCTGCCAGGACCTTGAGACATGTCAGCTAGCTACAAGAAATCACAAAGCTTTGCTAGGATGGGACTCATCATTCAAAATTACACTTGCTTTTGATTTCCTCAGATAAATCTGTAAATATAATAAAATCCCCTGAAGGTTCTCACCTGATTCAGCTTTTGTTCCCTAACAAGGAAAATAAGCCAAGAGAACCCTTTTATTCCTCGACCTCTTCCTCCTTCTTCTTTTTTTTTTATTTTAAGATTTTATCTATTTATTTCTTTGTCAGAAAGATGGTGCATGCAGGAGCACAAGGAGGGAAAGCGGCAAGGAGAGGAAGAGGCAGAGTCTGCGTTGAGCAAGTAGCCCTGTGTAGGAATCATCCCAGGACCCTAGAATCATGGCCTGAGCCAAAGGCAGACGCCTAACTGACTGAGCCACCCAGGCGTCCTTTTTTTTTTTTTTTTTTTTTTTAAAGACAATCATTAGAGTGTCTTTGTCAGGAGTTTGCAACAGGTTTAAATAAAAGTGTATTTTATCCATAATGTAGACTGTTTTCTAGTACATTCACTCCAGTTATTTCCTACATACATATGAACGACTTGAAGGATTATTCCAGTGCAGTATCTTTAAGTTTTAAGAAGTTTATGTAAGTAATCATCTCAGTTCCACTCAATTTTCACTTCCTTTTGAAAAGTAAAATATGATTTTTTTGTACACATCATATTGTGTTTCAGGATTCCATTAATTGCAAAAGGATATAATCTCATCTTTTCAAAAGTGATTAAAAACTTCGGTGAATCATAATATATAACTTGCATGGATATATACTTTAAGATATATAATACTTAATAATTGATTCTGTGTAATATATAATCCATATTTATGAAAAGCAGAAAGAAAAATTAATCAAATAATTATATGGTCTGTGTAGGGCTTCTACCTAAAAGAGTATGCTGATGGTACTATTTCAAGACCAGAGTTCATCACTTCTGAAATCCATTATTTTTTTCTTTATTATACTGTTTTTATGTTCTTTTTCATCATGAGTATAAATTGTATAAAAATTAACAATTTAACAAGTGAGTTTTAACTCACATGAGATTTTATAAGTACATACTGTCTTTTAAAATCAAATGGCAACCCTTTGAAATATATTCTAGATAGAAACCTTGATTTAAAAACAAGACAGTTTCATCAAAGACTATGTTTTTCACATACAATTCATATTTTTTCACTTTAAATCTATCAACATACAAAAATTATTCATCCAAGAAAAGTTCAAATGATACTTGTTTTCAGTATCCACTTTGTACATAAAACACAATAGATCTATAATAACCAAACATCTCTTTCTATAGTCTAAAACAATAGGTTTTTGTAAAATACAAAATCTCTTGATGATTTAATGTAATCAGAGTATTATTTTTCACATATAAATAGACTAATTTCTCAAAATGTCTGTACTCACAAAACTTGTAATGCTACAAGCTTTTTGTTGCTATACCTCCTTGTTTTCATTTTTTGGCAGGAGTTGTAAGCTTAAGTTAAGCCTTTGTAATTAAATGCCACCCCCCCCCCCACACACACACTGTGCCTATAGAAACTTTAAGCCTTTTTGAGACCTTAAATATAACTTCCTAATAACATACATTTTTTTTCTGTTACTGATTATGTTCCCTACTTTTTTATTTGAAGCTTTTATTATTTTTTTTGTTTGGAAGCTTTTTATTGTAAGAATCAGATAATCAGGAAACACACACACACATGCATACATAATGTGGAGGAGAGAGAGAAAGAGAAGAGAATCTCCACCCCTCACAGAGCCTACACATTTTGAATGCAAAGTAAGAATTCAATAAAGAATTTTTGAATTAATATTTTAAAAATATGCCAAATAAAGCATCACTTTAAAAGAAGCTGACCCAAAATGGACACTGTTAACCTACAGCTGGAATCCTTTATCATTTATTAACCCTACTTTTATATTGCTGAACACTGAAAGCACATTTTATTTTTCCAAAAAAATTTTTTTTGCTAGTGGGAAAAAAAAATCCATTTTTCAAATCCCATTTGATGGTATTTCATTTCATGCTTAGACTAGTACAGTTTGGTTGTATTCTACATTTCATAAGTAAATAAATGTCAGCTCAGAAAGATCAACCAACCACTAAGTAGCAAAGCTTAGATTTAAACAAGATTCTGTCTTTTGTTTGTTTGTTTTTTAAGTTTATTTATTTATTTTAACAGAGAGAAACACAGCTAGAGAAGGAACACAAGCAGGGGGCCTGAGAGAGGGAGAAGCAGGCTTCCCATTTAACAGGGAGCCTGGTGCAGGGCTCAATCCAGGGACTCCGGGAACATGATCTGAGCCAAAGGCAGACGATTAATGACTGAGCCACCCAGGTGCCCCTGTATATGTCTATTAAAATTTAATTTAAGCTATCAGAGAACACTATCTTTTTGAATAGTCAACTTATGCTTTTCTGGATTGTTATCTGAAAGAACGATGTAAATAGATGCTGATGATCTTCATAAATTTCCAGGACCATAAGATAAATACAACTCAGGGATATTTTCCTTTAGTTCCCAGGAGCACATTATAATAAAAGCAGAAATGCAATGATTAAGAGATTCAGAGCAAAGTCAGATCAGACTATCTGATCACTGAGTTCTGATTCTGAGCCTCCTTACTGCACAAGACAAGCATTTCCCAGATGGTTCTGTTTATTGTACATTTTGGCCAGTTTTTTCTGTCTTACTTATTTTTGAACCAAATCAAACAGATTATTTCATATATCCCACTCAAGCCCATATATTCTTAGCCATTTTTCTAAATAATGAGGAATGAACTGGTTTTGCTCTATTATTTATGATCTCCATTATTGCAACACACAAAACCATACAGACAGCTTAGAGATTCCCTTAGAATGTAAGATTCAGAACCAAGTGCAACTTGGGCAGTTGTTTCCCTAGTTTCTTTTAAAAAAGTTTTCTTTCTCTATTTTCAAGAATGTTATATGCTATTTTTAAAAATCATAATGATACTTAAAATTTCAACTAAAAAGCCATGCTTTTCTGTAGTTAACCCAGACATCTATTTTTCAATGAATTTCAGAACACAAAAAAATTCTACTTTACCCAGATATTTTGGGTTTGTATGTTCCTTTCTTTATCTTGCTTAATATATATTTCATTTTCCATCAAACTTTAAAAGTTTCAAGTAAATTAATATGAATGCTTGCCATTCATATTTTACAGATATCATATACCAAAGCAACTTGGAACAAAAATTATGTGTAAATATTGTGAATATTTTATGAAAATATATTTCTATACAGCTAGTTTAAAGGTATCAAATTATTGGGGCACTCACAATAATGAATAGATTAATCAGACAGAAGACAAGAAAAGAAACAGAGGACTTAAACAACAAAATAAACCAACTAAATTTAGAATACTGTCCAAACAATTAGATTTTCTTAACTGCACATGAAGTATTTTCCAGGATAGACCATCTATTAGGCCACAAATTAAGTTTCAACAGACTTTAAAAGTTATATATAAAATAACTTTGCTGACCAGAGCAGTATGATATTAGAAATCACTAATAGAAGGGCTATTTAAAAAAAATCACAAAACAGTAAAAATTAAACATTATATACTTAAATAAACCAATGAGTCAAAGAAAAACATCACAAGGGTAGTTAGAAAACAGAGATGAATAAGAGTGAAAACACCATGTATGAAAAACTAATGAGACAAAAGCAAGGACTCAGGAGGAATTCACAACTCTAAATGCTTACATTAAGAAACAAGAAACATCTCAGATCGACCCCATAACTTCACAACTCAAAAAGAATTAGAAAAGGAAGACATAACTAAATTCAAAGCCAGCTGAGTTAATAAAATAATAACAATTAGGACAGATAAAAATGAAATAGAGAATAGAAAAATGGAGATAATCAATGATACCAAAAGTTGATTCTTCAAAACAATCATCAAGTTGGAAAAAAAAAACTTCAGCTGCATAGACTAAGACCAAAAATAAGGCCACTAAAATTACTAAAACCAGAAATTAATTGGAGACATTACTAAAAATTCTACATAATTAAAAAGGATTATGAGACTACTATGAACAATTGTATGCTGATCAACTGGATAACCTAGATGAAAAGGACAAATTTCTAGATACACAAACCCTACTAAGACTAAATTGTTAAGTAATAGAAAATCTAAATAGATCTATAACTAATACAAAGATTGAATCGGTATTCAAATAATCTTCTGACAAAGAAAAGCCCTGGACTCAGCAGCTTCTGATGAATTTTCATCAAACATTTTAGGAAAACTAATACCAGTGTGTCTGGGTGCCTCAGTTGGTTAAGTGTCCAACTCTTGATTTTGACTCAGGTCATGATTTTAGGGTTCTGGGATTGAGCCCTGCATCAGACTCCATGCTCAGCAGATAGTCTGCTCCAGGATTTTCTCCCTTCCCCTCTGTCCCTCTCCACACTGCTCTCTCTCAAATAAATAAATATTAAACAAACAGAAAAACTAATACCATTTTTTTCTCAAAAATTCCTAAAAAAAAAAAAAAAAAAAACGAAGAAGGAAGTATTCCTAACTCATTCTATGAGGCCTGCATTAACATGATACCAAAATCAGACAAAACACTACCAAAAGAAAGAAAAGAAAGAAGAAAGAAAGAAAGAAAGAAAGAAAGAAAGAAAGAAAGAAAGAAAGAAAGAAGAAAGAAAGAAAGAGAGAAAGAGAGAGAAAAAGAAAAGCAACCACAAATCAGTATCCTTTATGAACAGTGATACAGAAATCCTCAATAACATACAAGCAATCCAAATTCAGTAGCATAGTAAAGGGTTTATACACCATAACCAAGAAGAATTTATTCCTAGAAAGCAAGGATATTTCACATACAAAAATTAAACAATGTAATACACTACATTAAAGGATAAGGAGAAAAAAATGTATCATCATCTCAAGTGATACAGAATAAACATTTGACAAATAATATCATGGTTAAAACACTCAAAAAAAACCTCTAGGAATAAAAAGTGAATATTTCAGCATAATAGAAGCCATATAAAATCTCCAGTTAATCATATTTAATGATGGAAGATTAATTTTTTTCCCCCTCAGGAACAAATCAGAAATGCTTGATTTTACCACTTCTATTTAATATAGTACTGGAATTTCTAACTAGAGCATTAGGCAAGAATAATTTTTAAGAAAGCATTTAAATTAGAAAGAAAGAAGTAAAATTATCCTTGTTTACAGATGATGTGATCTTATATGTAGGAAATCCTAAAAGTTTCACAAAAAAACTTTTGGAACTAAAAAAATGAATTCAATGAAGAGAGAAGATACAAAGTCAACACTCTAGAATCAGTTGCATTTCTGTACACTAACAATGAACAATCTGAAAAGGAAAATTCAGAAAATAATCTGATTCTGATACCATAAAAATAATTAAAAATTTAGGAATTAACTCAATGAAAGAAATTTAAGATTTGCACAACAGAACTACAAAATACTTTTGTAAAAATGGTGTGAAAGAAATTAAAGGAGATATTAATAAATGGAAATGCATCCCATATCCATGGATTAAAATGTTTCTCATTGTTAAAATGTCAATAGTACTCAAAGTCTTATAGATATAACATGTAGGATAGGCAGCCCCACCAATAGATGGGGGATAAAACAATGCTACCCTGGACAGGAGATCTCATGTCTTGAACCTCTAAATCCAAAGTTTGTACCATGTGTGTCTGCGTCACAATACTCAGTTGTGAGAAAGAAGATCTCTAGCAAAATATTCTAAATTGAAGCAGTTTTACAGAGCACACTAATTTTTCTATTATGTGATAAATATTCTAACTGTCCATTAACATGTCCAGTCCCCAAAACTGCACAAGCATGTTCTATGACCTAAGGAGGTCTTCTTTCTTTACTGTTAGGTGAGCCAGTACCTGGTTTTATGGAACAGCTTATTCCATAATATTAGTAGCCAGAAAATCTTGCAGAATCTTTGAAAACTCCAAAAGAAGGAAAAAACAACCAACTTGCTTAGATGGTTCTATTTAATTTAGTCTGGACACAATCATAGTTTACAGGTGTTTGGAAATAGTTATTAACTATATAATTTTATTTGAGTATAAGCAAACCTAATAATAAGTAATCCATTCATTCATCTCAGTAATGTAGAAGATTCAGAGGTCCATACGCTATGTTATATAGGCTCTCAGATGTGCAATCAAGATGGAAAATGTGACTTGTGTCTTAATACTTTTATTAGGAAGTGAGAAGCTGGCAGATACTTGTTAGTATAGGAAATATTTACTATAGAGTTTCAAAGGAATGTCAATTTTTTTTTCTACTAACAAATAAACCTTTACCAAAAAGCTCAAGTTTATATTGGACCTTGGCAGATGGATAGGAAAGAGTAGATGGCATAACATAAACTCAAGCACAGCTGTACGAATATCGAATGTGTGTATGCCACGGTAAGTGGGCAGGCTTTGGTGCATTCTGTATTCACTTAGGGACATGTTATAAAATGAAGAAGAGTGACACATAGAGCACACACACACACACACACACACACACTTAGTGTTGTCAACCATTTATAAATGTGATTATCTGAATCACAGTTTACATAATTTGATTAGAGAAATGGAAATATTTTCCAGTTTACTTTTATAGGTTCTAAGGGCTGATCTCTTATGTATCCTGTAATCTATTATGTGAATCCTATTTTAGATATCACTGCTGTACAGAATACTGATTTTTAAAAAGGGCAGTAAGAAAACTCAAAGCAGTACATTATTAGTGTAAAATGCTAATCAGATCTGCAGATGTAGAAAAAAGAAGGAACAGAGGAAATGGAAAGAGTGTGAAAAGTAAGAATGTTATCTGCATGGTCCACACATGATGTAGAAGAGTGGAGAACCAAAGTACTGTCTGTCTCTGAAACAATTTCTGACCATGCCAGTCCAAGATGGTCACCCTGGCATACGATGGCGTTACTGAAGAAGCCTTAGAATTCTCCCAGTGATAGAAGAAGAATATTGAGCCACTTAGCTTATAAAGAAAAGCTCTATACTCCTCCTTAACTTTGAGAATATTTATATACTATAATATAGAAAATACTGTTCATAATAATAAACTCCAACAATCAAAATAATCAAATAATGTTTATTTAATAAAGTGAAATATTTGGGGCATGATTTAAACAATTGTAGGGGTATAAAATTTCACCATGTCTTCTAAGATTCCTTATTAGTTAAATTTAGTATTAAAATAACCATGATGGTCAGCCCACAGTGATTCTTTGCTAGAATTAAGAAAAAATTGTGAGCTATATTCTAGGGAAAATTATATTTATACTGAATATTAAAGTGTCCAAAAAAGTGTATGTTGGAACAGTGAGATAGACTCTTTTTTTTTTTTTAAGTTTCTAGTAACAATGACTACTTCTATCTTCCCATGGATTAAATTTCTATAAAACACTCATGAAATATTCATGTTTTTTTCTCATTACTCACAAACATCTTTCTTATATAAACCAATTTCATTTCTTCATACCATTTATTTCTCTGATTTATAAAATTATATATATACAGAAGAGTTCATTAATTTTATTAAAAATTTAAAAATCATTTGTATAAAAGCTCTTTTTATCATTATAGCAGGGACCAGGCTCAGTACAGAATTATGAATGAATTTGGGTCTTCATATTGAGATATGTGGGGAAGTTTCCAGCATACAAATAATTTTACTTAAGGGTGGTATTTCACTTATTTCTCTTCTTTCCTTGTTCCCTGTTTATTTTGATCTACATAGTTTAAATTCATTAAAATTGATATTATATATAAATTTCAGATTTAGATTTTTTTTTTAAACAGGCACAATGAAAACAGTTCAAGGTATTCTTGTTTTGATTTTTAACCCACAGAATTCTACCTATTACAATTCAAAGTAGAATTTCATGGAAAATACAGAATTAATGTGGATTACTTTTATCCCCCTTTCTTTGCAATTCATAAGAGTTTATTGCATTTTATTTAAAATACATGATTTTTGTATTTAAAATAGATGATTTTTGGGGCGCCTGGGTGGCTCAGTTGGTTAAGTGACTGCCTTCGGCTCAGGTCATGATCCCGGAGACCCGGGATCGAGTCCCACATCGGGATCTCTGCTCAGCGGGAAGCCTGCTTCTCCCTCTCTCACTCCCCCTGCTTGTGTTCCCTCTCTAGCTGTGTTTTTCTCTGTCAAATAAATCAATAAAATCTTTAAAAAAATTAGATGATTTTTGCAGTCAATTTCTCTTTCACCATGTGAAATATAGTCATTAAAATGATAACCATTTTTCTTCAGGTACATTTATGTTGGAAATAGTATAACTAGAGAAAATATTCTTTGTAGAGAACTTTTAAAAGCACTAGAATAGATTAAGATTTCAAAATCTGCAGCAGTTTATAGCTGATCCTAAACGATTATTTAAAATTGTTTTAAAACAGTAAAATTAAGTAGTAAGATATATGGAAATACAGTGTCACTCAGGTTTCTATAACATGGATTAAAGAAACATTGGAATATTTTTTTTTAATTTTAAAGATTTTATTTATTTATTTATTTATTTGAGAGAGAAAGAGCATGAGAGGGGAGGAAGTCAGAGGGAGAAGCAAACTTCCTATGGAGCTGGGAGCCTAAGGTGGTACTTTCATGATCTGAGGCTAGCGCAGTTGCTTAACCAACTAAGCAACCCAGGTGCCCTAGAATAAAAATCTTAGTGTAGTTTGAAATTGTGTTATAATAACTTTTAGGTATTGGTAAACTATAGGAAAACTACACATCCTCCTACAGAAAAAAAAAATACTTCTACTATAACAGAGTTACGTCTCATAGATTACTTAAAAAACAAACAAGCTAACCCCAAAACCCTCTCAGACCCTTTTCATCACAGTTGATAGCCAGTTTGTTGAGACCTGGTATATTATAGCATTGTACTCCTGAAGTAACTATCAAGTTTATGTCATTGGACCACAGGAACTCTTCACTCATTATTTAGAAAAGATGCCTGACAATATATCACAAAACAAAACAAAATTTATGATAATATGTGTTTCAAGAATACAGAGAAAAAACACACACAAAGGTATGAGGGGGAAAAAAGAAGGAAGTTCTTTTTTACTGGTAAAAAAGACCATTGTGTGTTTGGTTAGTAAACAGGGGAGACAGAAGACAGAAAGACCTAAAAGCATGATTATGTCATTTGTCATGCAGGGACATCTTCTGAAGTGCACTTCCAAGAACACAAAAGCAAAAACAAAAAAAATTTAAAAAAGAAGTTTTAAGTAACAAAGGCATATCAATTATTTCCTTCATTATTTTTAGTGGCACCATAACACAACACAGAAAGTTCCTGATAAATTTCAGAAAGTGACACATTTGGGGTGCCTGGGTGGTTCTTTTGTTAAGCATCTGCCTTTGGCTCAAGCCCTAGAGTTCTGGGAACCAGCCTGGCATCAGGCTCCCTGCTCGGTGGGGAGCCTGTGTCTCCCTTTTTCATGCCCCCTGCTTATGTTCCCTCTCTAGCTATGTTTCTCTCTGTCAAATAAATAAATAAAATTTTTAAAAAAAGGAAATAGAAAGAAAAAAAGAACAGGAACTATTTCAGAGATCTCTGTTGATGGGGAAGTTAGAAACCCATCTGATGTCAAGGCTTAAAAACTGTGCCTTTCATATGGTTTCACTTGTGGAGCATAAGGAGTGACATGGAGGAAAGTAGGAGAAGGAAAGGAAATGTGAATTGGCGTAAATCAGGGAAGGAGATGAAACAGGAGAGACTTTGGACTCAGAAACAAACTGAGGATCTTGGAGAGGAGGGGGGTGGGGAGATGGGTGAGCCTGGTGGTGGGTACTGAGGGCACCTATTGCATGGAGCACTGGGTATGGGGCATAAACAATGAATCTTGGAACACTGAAAAAATAAAATTAAAAAACAAACAAACAAAATACCCTGCCTTTGCAGAGAGTTTAGAGGTGATTTTTTTTTCTTAATTTTAAATGCACATATTCAAGCAAGGATCACCAAATACTTGGGAAAAGTTTTCAATGTGAATGACAGAGAAAAAAACAAATAACAACAACAACAAAATAAGTCTAGGGGTGCCTGGGTGGCTCAGTGGGTTAAAGCCTCTGTCTTTGGCTCAGGCCCTGATCTCAGGGTCCTGGGATCGAGTCCTGTATCGGGCTCTCTGCTTGGTGGGGAGCCTGCTTCCCCCTCTTTCTGTGCCTGCCTCTGCCTATTTGTGATCTCTCTCTTTCAAATAAATATATAAAATCTTTAAAAAAAAAATAAGTCTAGGAAAAGAAAACCAAATCACAGAGCAAAAATAACTCTGAAAACAAAATATCATTACAATTATCAGAGAGATAAGAGAATGTATTGCATACATGATTTAAAAAGTTTGAGAATTTATAGGAAAATTGAAAGATATAAGTGGTAAAATTTAGTGTAGAGCAAAAGATAAAAGTAGAGACAATGAGGAAACACAAAACATGAGAGGATTACTTGGAAAAAAAGCTAACGTTTGATTAAGAAATTCTAATACAAAGCAATGGAGAAAATTACAAAAATAATTGTGCAAAAATTTATCACACTTCTAAAGGCATTAATGTCCAGCTTTAAAAACTAAACAATTATCTGATGCAAATAATGTAAAAGCACACTTTGTAGGTCATATCGAGCCTGCCGCACTAAGAAAAAGTGACTGGGAGGTGGGGGCAATGGGAAGATGGCATAGCATGGAGGTGATTCCTAGTAAAAACTAGCCCACGGAGGAACTAGGTGTTGTAACAGTGCTGTTTGTACATGGAAATAACATGCATGTAATAAATAAACTTTCCATTGTTGATGTGGAAGCTCAGCCTGAATCTATATAAATGATACTAAGCTTGTGATTTTGGAGTATTGAAGTCAGAAAGATTCTTTATTCCAAGAGAGCTGTTGGTACCATTGAATGCCATTTTGAGACAAAGGACGGTACTGTGAAATAGCATGTCTTTAGTTGCACAAAAATATTTCCTAGTATTTGATCTATTGATCTTTATTCTATTCTAATTTAAACTCTTACTTAAAATCAGTTTGTGGACCTTTCAGGCACAGGCATATGATTTGTAAATCCAAACCTATACTTCAAACAATCTTGGAAAAACTCCTTCACAAAAGTGAAAATGGATTTCTCTACCCTACAAGTTGATTTTTTTTCTTCAGATTTTAATTAACATAGAACTAAAATTAAAACCTGGATGAAAAGTTTGGCATTATATGTAATAATGAAGCACGTACATAACCTTAATCACAACATTTGCAAACTAAATGCTATAATGTTAAAATTACCATCTACAGATTAAAATATACATACTGCAATTGCATCCTGCAAAGCACTATTGAAGGTTTAGCGAAGTAATGCAATGAAAGCACTGTACAGTCCAACTGTGAACTTATTTCCAAATTGTAGTTAGTAACTACATCCTTTGATTAGTAAAAATGGCAAGAATCTGAGTAAGTTTCTAATGAATGTTACATTTACAAAATGTTACTATCTTCAAATAAAACTTATCTCCCTTATTTTCAGGAACAAAAAGAAATTCTACAATAACCTTAGACCAAAATAATGCAGAGCATATAATAATCTTGGTTGAGATTGAAAAGATGTCTATGTGTGATTCTAGGTGACTAAATATTCACAAATTAAAAGAAATACATTATGCTATCTGAGGGAATTGTCCTATGCTCTGATAAAAATAACTTGATATTTTAAAATGTTAATTTTTCATTTTTATTTTGAATACTGAAAAATGAGTAGATGTTTTGCAAGATTATTATCTTCTCTTCATTTGTGCCCAATGAAGTATATAGAATATGCTTACCAAGTGTTAAATGATAGGGTAATGAAAATGTCATGTATCCCTCCCAATCAAAAAGTCTTGCTACACCTGTGATACATATTTTTCACTCAAAATTAAATGTCAGAATGACTCACATTGGAAGTTTGAATAGTTCAAGTTGTTGATACCAGATTTGTTCACAAGTCTCCCGTCTTCAAAATTTAGTTTTGTGTCACATCAGTGATTGGGATGATCAGTAAGACTTCAGCTAAACCTTGAAGAATATAATAATTGGTCCTAGTCTGCAATTGCACCCTAAACCTAGGACCAGGTGCAGAGTGAGCAGGTGAAATTAACAGGAAATTAATGAGTTATTTAGAATCAGAATCTACTAACAGGATTTTTTGGTTTTTTTTAGCTAAAATTTTCTTGCTTATACCAGCACGATCAAGCAAGAGCTGATATTTACTTCTAGGTAGAAGTAGATATATGAATAGTATATAATGAATTATAGATACATATGAAAAAAGAAAAATACCTGAATATCAACGAAACTCATGTAAATTAAAATAAATAAATAAAACCATGCTACACCCTTTATATATGACTATAAAAAGTCATAGCTGAAATGTTCATAACCATGGAAACTGTCTTTTCAGAAATAAACCTAAATCTCTATTCTAACAAATGCTTCAAAGGCAATGAGTAGTTATGCTTACAAAACTCTCTTAAACTTTAAGATGAATGGTCAATTAAATTATAAAACAAAGGCACAAAAGTAGCATTTCTTCACTCTTCAAAACTATGTATGTGCTTTTAAAAATGTATGCAGGGGACACCTGGGTGGCTCAATTGGTTAAGCGACTCCCTTCGGCTCAGGTCATGATCCTGGAGACCCGGGATCGAACCCCACATTGGGCTCCCTGCTTGGCAGGAAGCCTGCTTCTCCCTCTCTCACTCCCCCTGCTTCTGTTCCCTCTCTAGCTGTGTTTCTCTCTGTCAAATAAATGAATAAAATCTTTAAAAAAAAATGTCTGCAGAATTTCAATATGGTCACCTATACAACCAGAAAATCAAGTCTTTTTTTTTTTTTAATTTTTTTTTTTAAAGACTTTATTTATTTGACAGAGAGAAACACAGCCAGAGAGGGAACACAAGCAGGGGGAGTGAGAGAGAGAGAAGCAGGCTTCCCGTTGAGCAGGGAGCCTGATGTGGGGCTTGATCCCGGGTCTCCGGGATCATGACCTGAGTAGAAGGCAGTCGCTTAACCAACTGAGCCACCCAGGCGCCCCAAAATCAAGTCTTTTAAATGTTAACAATTATACATGTCATTTTCAAAAATCTTTTTAAATGTACATGTTATTTTATATAAAAGAAAAGCAAACTCTGAAATATGCAAAAATGATGTGGTTGCGGGGACCTGGGGCCAGAGGAGCAATTATATAATTGTTTTTCTATCAATTATTGCAGTCTTGTGGAAGATCTCACTGATATTCTTATTGCACAGAGCTGTAACATAGAAGACTGGTTTGAGTATTCTCAATGGGAATAGAAAGATGGAGATCTGAGACTTGGATCCCTGCACAGAGCCAGGAATGTTAAAGTTCTTGGAAGAAAGCAAAAGTGTGGGTTAGAAAATTTTTGTTTGGCTTGGCCTTGAAACAAATCCCAATTTTGCCAAGGGAGTTGGATAACAAACTTCTTGAATATGAGTAACTCTAAACCTGCTCTCATAGCACAGAAACCCTCAAATCAAGAAATTAATTTAGGGGGTGCCTGGGTGGTTCAGTGGGTTAAAGCCTCTGCCTTCAGTTCAGGTCATGATCTCAGGGTTCTGGGATCAAGGCCTGTGTCGGGCTCTCTGCTCAGCAGGGAGCCTGCTTCCTCCTCTCTCTCTGCCTGCCTCTCTGTCTACTTGTGATCTTTCTCTCTGTCAAATAAATAAATAAAATATTAAAAAAAATAATTTAGGATTCTCTGGTGCTTCCACCTTTGAAAAGTTCCAGGGAAACTACTTGAAGCAGAAGAACATCTTCTGTGGAAGAAGCACCCAAACCCTAGGCTTTGCTTGATTCTGGTAGATAGGATTAACAAAATACAAGATCACAATTTTAAAGCATTAAATGTACTACTAAACAAGCCACCATAAGTGAGATACTGCTGAAACATACAATGAACTAATATAACTTACATACATTAATATCAATAAAATTTTGACAAAGAGTTGTAATGGCAGATATAAGTGAATTAAGAATTAAGTGAACTAATAAAAAGAATTAAGTGAACTAGTAGACAGAAAAAAATATGGTAGAGGAATGAAACAAAAAATATAGGTTAAGAGATATGATATTCTAACTTCTCAAATAACAAATGTAGCATATAACTTGGATTATAGGAATAAATGAATAGAGAGAATGAGGAAAGGGATTATATTCATATTCAAGATATCAAAGTAATGATAATAATATTTTCCAAAATGATGAAAGAGATGGAGTGTTAGAATACCATGAACCTCAAACAGAACAAATAAAGAACTCCACATTAGGACAAGTAATTGAACCTAAAGATACCAAATTAAAGTAGATATCACAAAACCAGTTTAAGAAAAGAGTCAAAATATTTACAAAGAAAAGACAACTTTCTGCAGGCTTTAAAATAACAAGGGAAGACAGAAGAGAATAAAATATTCTCTTTCGATTACCAAAGGAAAGTAACTTTCAAGCTGGAATTGTACATTCAGCTAAACTATAATTTGAGAACAAAGTCAAACTAAAAAAACATTTTTAAGATACGTTTTTTTGAGAAATGAATGAAAGCTATGGGTCTCCCTTCCAGAATACATACTGACAATTATAAAGTTGACAATTTTTGAGATTCTCACTACTGCTGAAGCTTACCCTCTGCTCCAAATCATTGAACTTTCACCCTTAAACCAAGCTGCGTTAGAGACCTGTGTACTGGGGCCACATTCTTTAGATCCTTTATAATATTTTTTTTTTTACTAAATTACTCTGTTCTTATATCTTTGTACTGCATTAAAGCACAATATTTCCATTCAAGGAACTATGTAATTTTTTCTTTCTCAATGATAATCCCTTTGAAACCACCAACGACTACATCAAATAATCTGACAACTCACATGCACACAATAGCTGTCATGCATGTTCTGGACTCTGTAGTCTAATCAACCATACATATATGGGGTGGAGTGAAGAAACATGTTTAACATGTCCAACTTTAGCCATTCTGACAGTTGTTCTTTCATTTTTCTCTCCCTCTTCCCCTTCCTGTCCCTTCTTTCCTGCTTTCTTCTTTTCTAAACTTCTAAATCATAGTAGTATTTCAACTTTCTAATTCATATTTAACTGGTCAAACTACTTCCTATATTTCCTATATAACTTCTCCCACTAGCTATCTAAAACAAACACAAACATATACACATATTGCACATTATATATATTTAAATTTTGTATTATAAAATTATTTATATAAATATATTTAAAATTATATATCATACTTTCAAATTATACACACACATATATGTATATATATAAATATATATAAATATATATATATATATATAATGGGTCATATTCATACTTTACAGGGAAGTTATTTTTGTTTCACTTTCTCAACTCTTAACTGAATAGAGGATAAAATGTGCATAACAGTCAACAGTACAGGCTTTGGAGGAGCCTGGGTGGTCAATGGGTTAAAGCCTCTGCCTTCAGTTCAGGTCATGATCTCAGGGCTCTGGGATTGAGGCCCGCATCAGTCTCTCTACTTGGCAGGGAGCTTGCTTCCTCCTCTCTTTCTGCCTACCTCTCTGCCTACTTGTGATCTCTCTCTCTGTGAAATAAATAAAATCTTAAAAAAAAAAGAATATTATTTAAAAAAAGCCTTAAAAAAACACAACAGTACAGGCTTTGGAATCAGACTTCCTGTTAGGGTTTGAATTTTAGTTTCTCTATGATTTACCCATATTACCTTACAGATAAGAAGCTAAACTTTATAGTGTCAATTTCCTCCTTTATATAGAGAGCCCTCAGCTTTATCCTTTATAAAACAGAAGATAACGATAATACCAAATCCTTCAGTTTGTGCTCAAAATCTATTGACTTGCTTTATTTTCAGTTCTTAACAACGTGACTAAAATAGAATGAATATTTAGGAACTATGAACTCATTTGTGTTCTTTCTTATATATCAGTTTTATAAACATAGAAATATACTTCTGAGAGATAGATATATGGAGTAACAAAACAGATAAACAACTCCATCATATCAAGGCCATTATAAACCCTTCATGGTTTTGCAGCTTTGTAAGAAGTCTTAGAAGAATCTATTAACCTTCTTCACCAGAATGGAGGGGTGAGGTGTGGTAGTATTATTCTGCCAAGTTTCATTTCTCTAATGTTCAGCTTTAACATTATTTTTCTTCATGGTTGTGCACAAGCACCCACTTTGAGTGTTGTGTACTGTCAGAAATAATTCATTTTTCTTTCTCTCTCTCACCTTTCACCTCTCTTGTTTACTCTCTTAAAAAATAGTATTCTCGACTCGAGGACAATGATTTCTTTCACTAGAGTCTCAGAACTCACTTGCTCATTCTTTTAGGGTACCGTCTTCTCTCCTGAACCACAAAGCATTTGCACAAAGAACATCACCTATCCAAATACTCTCATCATTAAAAAAAAAAAAAAAAAAAAAACGATAAGAGCTGACATGTTTCAGGGTATTATTTGAAGCATGTAGTAAATGACTGATGACATATGGATGAATATTTCTGGTGCATCTATCAAAAACTTATAGTTACTCTCAGTAAAAGTAGAACAAGGAGGTGCCAATACAGGTGAAACTAAAACAATTTTATCTGTTCTGTCTCTGCAGTCCACTATGACAGTTCTTCACAGGGGGGCTCATGTTTTTCGTCGTAAGACAGCTCATGACCTTACAGAGCCCTTACACCATACATGTTAGGATCCAGCCAAGACATAGGCAAGCAGAAGAGGAAAAACTATGGAACAATAGTTTTCTCACTATTTTCTTCACTGTCCTTTTGGACTATGCAATGCAGTTCTATATTCCAACCAATCGATCTCCCTCTTGTAATTAACTATCACTTCCTACTTTAGCTTCTTCCTATAATGGGAAAACAAATCACATTTTCACAATGACGAAATTCTGTATGTGAAAAGACTTGCTATAAGTTGTTTACCTTTGTAGTATTAGCTTATTCTATTACTCAAAAGACAATAATTTGTAGGAAAAACTTGAGTTTCAAACCACAATTTTGAAATAAACTTTAGTGGACAGATCATTATTTATAGATAACTTCATATATACTTATGTAAGATTTCTACATTTTACAATATGACTTTTTCACCTACTTATGGAAGAAATCTTACAAATAAATGAAAAACAAACTTATTTCAGAATATTTAGCCATCAAATCTGACATGTCAATAGTTGATTTTCCACCACCAAAATTCTAAATACTGAATTTTCTCCCCTAAGATTGAATTTTGGTGATTTTGCTAAACTCTTCCATCTTTATTAAAAGATGAAAATGTTCCCTCTCTGTATGAAAATTATTCTCAGGAGGATAAGGGCAGTAGAAATGTCTTCCCAACTCAACCTTATTAAAAGGAAAAGAAAGTCCATGCTGAAGAAAAATAAGAACCCAATCACACAAGAACACTGAAGGTCAGCTTGAATTAACTGGCATACTTTGAAATCACTGACTCACTTTGAACTCCATGGGAGCGTACTATTTTCCAGGTTTCTGATGCCACTTCTTTGACATCCACTTGATAGTGATGAATAGGCACACCTCCATGGGAGTCCGGCTTGTTGAAAGAAACCTTGGCCATGGTCTGTGACAGCTCGATAATCTTCACTCCATAGGGACTGGATGGCACATCTACGGAAAGGTGAAAACAAAGGTAAAAGAGCCAGGTACTATGGATGGCTGTTCTGAAGACTTAATGGTATCCTGGCAAATAGGAATAAAGGAAAATTGCTTCCTATGTCATATAATATATTTGAATTAGAGAGCTTACATAAACTGCTGAATAATGTTTTCAAAATTACAAGAAAGTATACATTAGTCAGTCTTTGTAACTATAGAAAATGAAGAGTAAAATATTCATTATCAAGGGGCGCCTGGGTGGCTCAGTTGGTTAAGCGACTGCCTTCGGCTCAGGTCATGATCCCAGAGACCTGGGATTGAGTCCCACTTCGGGCTCCCTGCTCGTCGGGAAGGCTGCTTCTCCCTCTCTCACTCCCCTTGCTTGTGTTCCCTCTCTGGCTGTATTTCTCTCTGTCAAATAAATAAAATTAAAAAAAAATATTCATTATCAAATTCCATTGATTGAGGCCACAATTTTACTTCTGCCTTTTCTATACAATATAGGGATTTTATTTGCATTCAAGGAAAATAAGTTCCTGTGTGTTTGTGTGTGTGTGTGTGTGTGTGTGTAAGAGAGAGAAAGCAAAAGGGATGCAGGAGAATGAAGGTACAATTAAAAACATAAGAAGAAATAAAAAGACTTTATTGAATCATTAGCATAAATATCTTTTGTGAAGATGTGAGATTTATATTTTTGTTCATTAAAATTATATTCATAATTTTGGGGAAAGTGTTAAGTTTAGAGCAAATGTCATTATGAACTAAATAAAACTGCAAACTACCTGTTTAGTTTCACTTATGTATTACTTAACTAAAATAAAGCTTTAAGAGAAATATTTAAGTTGTAACCCTTATATTTTAAAAACAGCTATAAAATCTGTCTTGTGTGTTTTTGTGTCAATCCATTACTCACATTATTTTAAGCTCAATAATGTATCCTGAGTAAAATTTTGTTTTCCAGTATACAAAACTTTATAAACAATTATCAAAAATGCTAAAAAGGCAAGAGGAGAAAATAAGAGAGAAAATGTCTTACGAGCAAAATAATGAAACTTCTACTCCAGAAACATACAGAATTAGAGGTACAGTAAACATTGAAGAAATCCATCTCTCAGTTTCTCTTTCTTTTTCTCCCTTTTTTTAAAAGTAATCTCTTCATCCAACCAGGGGCTTCAATTCATGACCCCAAGATGTAGATTCACACACTAGAGACTAAGTCAACCAGGTGCCCCTCTTCTCTTTCTTTTCAATATCACATTTGAAATAATCATAATGTTGGAAATTTACATATAATTCACTTAAAAACCTACATATGTTATAAAAATATGTAGGTAAAGGATGTTTTGGTGGTGCAGTCTGTTAAGCATATGACTCATCGTTTCAGGTCAGGTGGTGATCTCAGGGTCCTGAGATTGAGCCCTACACCAGGCTCTGTACCCAGCACAGAGTCTGCTTAAGACTCTTTCTCCCTTTGCCCCTCCTCCTGCTCCTCGCTCTCTCTCTCAAATAAATAAATCCTTAAAATGTATATATATACACATATATATAGTCTCTGAAATTAATTTTATTAAAAAACAAAACAAAACAAAACAACACCTTGAGGGTGCCTGGGTGGCTCAGATGATTAAATGCCTGCCCATCAGCTCAGGTGGTGATCCCAGGCCCAGGGTCTTAGGATCAAGTCCTACATTGGGCTCGCTCTTCAGCAGGGAGTCTGCTTCTCCCTCTTGTCCCTGCTCATGCTCTCTGTCACTCTCAAATAAATAAATAAAATCTTAAAAGAAAAGAAAAATTTGATTGAAAATAACCCAGTAAATGCAATTTCTGTTCTGGTACAATCAAACATTCATATAAAAATCTCTAATGGCTGTCAAAAGTCAAGTTTGCCTGACTTGAAAGAGAGCACTGTAGATCCAACAAAAATATACCTTGTAAATGGTGCTGGACAGGAGCCAGGAGGGCAGTTTTATGGTCTTTGAGATATTAATATTGTAGAGAGATGCAACAGTATACATTTCAGCTTTAATCAGTAACTGTAAATTATCTGGATCTCTTATTAAGTGCATTATGGAATAACTTTAAGGTTTGAAGATTAATGTGAAGAATACTGATGTATCCAAAAGTCATATTGCTATTAAAATCTTAGCTGGAAATAAAAAGTTTAAACAACCAAAAAAATCTATGAAAGATGCTATACATAAACATCATAGCTTCATGTTTCCTTAATCCCCAGATTATGACTGTAGATTCTTTTCATCTGTGATTTGACCTAAAGTTTGCAGAAAACAAAATAAAACAAAACAAAACAAAAAAAACCCATACACCCACACCCTGCCAATTCTTCACCTCATGCCCCTTTACTCTCTAATGTCAGCCAGGTCTAAATTGGACATCACAGCAATTATAATCTGCTGTTTAAGGATACATTTGAAAAGGAAAGGTGGTAAGTACTGAGGGGGGAAGGGAGAGATGTGATACATCTTTGACTCCTATGTCCATACATTCAGAATGGACATAGTCCTTGGTTCTTACTCTGACCACAGAGGTACGCACCATTAGCTAAACTGTGCCCTTGACATGATACAAATACAGAGAAATAAGAGGCTTTTTTTTTCTTAAACAAAGGAACCATTACCAAAATGTGGGCCAGTTGGTATCTTTTTCTAGCCAGATAGTCTATTTTCAGATGGGCTGACTCTTACCCTGGTTTTGCATTTGTATTTATTTTTTGTTGGACTCTCCTTTCTGTTACCTAACTCAAAAGAAAAACATTCTTATGACTTGAAGCTCTCATAGCTTGCTAAATATTTTTATTTTTTTTACATCCTGATTTTATATGTCTAACCACTTACTAACTCCAAAGTATTCTACACTTACATACATGCATATGCATATATATATATATGTATATATGTATATATGTATATATACATATATATCAGTCCCCAGGAAATAGATGATGGATTAAACATTTTTGTAATTAAAAATAGTATGCAAAGGTACCAAACCTATTCTAGGGGTGCCTGGGTGGCTCAGTCGTTAAGCATCTGCCTTTGGCTTAGGCCATGATCCCAGAGTCCTGGGATTGAGCCCCGTGTCAGGTTCCCTGCTTGGCAGGAAGCCAGCTTCTCTCTCTCTCACTCTCCCTGCTTGTGTTCCCTCTCTAGCTGTGTTTCTTTCTGTCAAATAAACACATAAAATATTAAAAAAAACAAAAACAAAAACAAACTATTCCATTGAATAGGGTCTAATATGCTTAGAACCAATATCTCTAATACATTCCTCCACTCTCAATTGTTTTATAATCATGTTCATCCTGAAGTCTGTCTCTTATAAACATCACAGTAAGTCACAAAGTTATTTCCATCATCCTCACATCATAATTCTTGTGTTCTACTCTTCCTTCCTGTTTCCACTGCTAAGCCCAAGTCTCATCTGCCTCTACCTGCAATGCCATTAGTGGCTCTTGGATTCCTTTCATATTGGATATCCCACCCAATTTTAATCCATATGGTGTGTAAATGCAAAATCAATATTTCTAAAGCACCACTCTAATCACGTCACTTCCCTGAGTAGGGTATTCAGAAGCTTCCTCCTCTTTATAACATCAAGCTTAGACTTTTCAGTCCAGCTGTCAATATCCTGAATTATCTAACCTCACTGGGTTTATGCAAACAGAAGATCATATTGTAGAAATGATCAAACATAGTCCTATGTTTCCAATGGGGCTTGCAGATATCAAATTCCATACACAAAACTTCCATCGTTAGTATATTTTCCTGAACTACCTCCTAGCACCTTCCACCTCAATAATTAATGAATGTTACCTATCCCTGAATGAATAGAACAATTGTATAAACATATGTTTCTTTATTTTGTCTTTTCACCTCTACTTGAACCAGTATACAGTTAGATGAAAAGCCTGGATATACATCATCAGAATCTATGGATTCAAAGTCTGGCTTTGCTACTTTTTTCAACTGCAACCTTAAGAAATCCTTCATTTTTTCATCGGTATTTTTCTTTCTACAGTAGAAATTAGAATGATACCCACTAAGATTGCTGTAAGAATTAAGTAACACAGTAGACAAAACAGACCTGAGAAATACTTAGCAAATATTAGAAAACATTTTTAAAGTGAGAAGAGTCATGGAATTGCAAAACAGTAATTCTTTTGGCTTCAGCATAAGCTGAGATATAATAATATGTTGAAAATAATAGTAACGACAAAGATTAGCTCTTTGTATGTGCTTTATCTCTTCACACTCTTCCTCAACTTGCATCCACATTTCTCAGCAAATATAAACAGACCTCAATATTAAGATGAAAATAGAAGTCACCAAGCAAGTTCACTCAAACTGTGTCCTATCACTTTTGGATGAACCTAAAATGAAAGGCTTCCTTCCTCTTTTTTTTTTTTTTTTTTTTTGGAGGCCAAACCCTACATCTCTGAATGTAATTTCTTTAACTTTTCTCCAGATCACTACATCACCAGAGAGCTCTTCTCTTCTCTTTTGCATTTTTAGTCTTTTGTATTTTTAGTCTTTTTTGTGTCTTATTACCACGAACTATAAAGATCTCGCACGTGACACACTTTCTTCAGTCCTACTCCCTTCTCAGGCCATAAACTCTTTTTTGGCTTCCCTGTCACACTGTTTGAACAGGCTGTTCCTAATCTCTGCCCTAACATCTTTACTTCTGGTCATCTGGTCTCCCAAACGCTGGGGAGCTGGTGGCAAAGGTATGGCTCAGAGTCCCTGACACAGCCTTTGCCCCACAGATGAGGATGTGGTATGCCTAAACTTAGATCAATTGCAAGAGTTTGATATTTGTCAACCTCTCCTTAATACTCAAGTGAGTATTTGGCCAGAATGGTGCTTTAAATCTAGGTAATAGACATTTTCTGTTGACACATCACATCCATTTCTATCATCTAATCTACTCCACTTTATCATAAGAAACGGAAGGCTAAAATCTTCCATTTCCCAGACTTACTTGCTGGTATGGTTTTAAGTGCTCTGAAGGCACTCATGCATCTCACCCTGAGTGAGGGATTTAGAATATTGAGGGGAGGGGAGACCACTCCCACTTTCCTGAGGAGGTGCATCTGGATAAGAGGACCTACAGATGAGAGTGAAGGGAGAAGCTGGGCCCCCACCTCCATAGCCTAGCACAAGGTTTCTGGGGCGGGCTAGCTGTCAAGTCAGCAGAGGGGTAGCTTGGCAGTAGGGTTTCCTGACTTCCAGTTAGCAGTTGCAGACTCGACCTCTGAATTGTTCTTTGCTAATTTGTGACCTGAAGCCAGAAGACTGGTGACTCTCTTGTCTTCCCTTTTCTCTGCCTTTTTAGTGATTTTATAACCACTCAATTCTCAATATTCAGTTCTTTTCTGCTTGGTCTCTTTGTCAGTCTCTATCTGATAAAAGACCCACATATTAAAGAAATTCTCACATAAAAAATTGACCTTCTTGGATTCAGCAAGACTATGTAATGTGCAGTATTATATCCATTGCACACACCTGCTGACTTGCTGAGATGGGTTCCACCTGCTTCTGCTCTGACTGGTCACCTTACTTCCAATAAGATTTTGTATAAACTTTCCAATTTCAATTGTAAACTTCATCTAACATAATAGCAAATTTGCAAGACATCTAAAACCTTATAAACCTCTTATTTCACTTCCTATCTGATTTTCTCCAATTGCTAAATCTAAAGCATTATTGTACTGATCTTTTCACAACACCTGACATATTTAAAATTTTGTTCATACAAGTGTTTATATAAACTCTCTGAATAACTTTTTTCTCATTTTATTTGTTCCTATATATATATTTTAAAGATTTTTTTATTTATTTGACAGAAAGATAGATCACAAGTAGGCAGAGAGGCAGGCAGAGAGAGAGGAGGAAGCAGGCTCCCTGCTGAGCAGAGAGCCCGATGTGGGCCTGGATCCCAGGACCCTGAGATCATGACCTGAGCTAAAGGTAGAGGCCTAACTCTGTGAGTCACCCAGGCGCCCTGTTCCTATATTTTAAAGTCTAATGATTCACCTGAGGTAACCCAGGGACCTCTTCTTAATTAGATAATTTTTTACTTCTAATAGTCTCCATTAAAGTACTTATTTACTCCTGAGGTATAAGTGGAAATTATTTCCCTCTATAATACTCGAGTGTTGACCCTTCTCACAAGTCATGGACTCCCATATCTCATTAGTAACAGGGCATTTCCACTATGACTAATAAACATGTTAAACATATTAAATCATTTAACATTCAATAATTCATTTAAACTTACTATAATCAGTTTTCTATGTTGGGGGTAAAAGTGAGATGGCAATCCTTACTCTTATGGTGATTATACTGTAATTACATAAAAGTAATTATATATAAATTATTTATTATAAATACTATGGTCAAAAATTGAGCAGGCAAGGGAGATAGTTTTGGGGGGATAGGGATGAAAGTTGAAGTGTTCTAGTTTTAAAAATAAAGTAAGAGAAGATCAGAAAGGGAGACTCTTAATATAAGAAATAAACTGAGGGTTGCTGGAGGGGGGTGGGGGATGGGGTAATGGGGGGATGGGCATTAAGGAGGGCACTTGATGTAATGAGCACTGGGTGTTTTATGCCACTGATGAATCACTAAACTCCACCTCTAAAACTTGTAATGTGCTATATGTTAATTAACTGAATTTAAATAAAATTTTTAAGAAATAAAAAAAAGGAAATTGGGTGAACAAGAATATCTTTGCTAAAAAAGTAATATTTAACCAAGGACCTAAAAGAAGGAAAAAGAAAACCTCACAGAAATGCTAGGAATAAAAAACAGTAAGTACAAAGATGAACTATGCCTTCGGTTTTTAAAGAAGTGGGGCAGTCTGGGCAGTAGAGCATGACTAAAGTGGGGGGAAAAGGAGTTAGAAGACATAGAAGCCAAAGGGGGCAGGGTAGGAAGGAGCACTGTGAAGCCTCATAGACCTTTACAATCACTATGGCTTCATCCCGGACAAAATGTTAAGCCACCAAAATGCTTTGAGCAGAAGAGAATCATGTTTTTGTTTATTTGTTTGTTTTTGTTTTCAAAGAAATCCTCTTGCTGCTGTTTTTTGTTTTGTTTGTTTGTTTGTTTATTTAAATTATATTCTAGGTAGGCATAGGCCAAAGCAGGAAGACCAGTTTAGGAATTTATGGAACAATATATATATATATATATATATATATATATATATATATATATATATATTCTTTTTTTTTTAATGTTTCATTTATTTATTTGAGAGAGAGAGTGAGTGAGAGAAAGCATGAGAGGGGAGAAGGTCAGAGGGAGAAGCAGACTCCCTGTGGAGCTGGGAGCCCAATGTGGGACTTGATCCCGGGACTCCAGGATCATGACCTGAGCTGAAGGCAGTGGCTTAACCAACTGAGCCACCCAGGTGCCCTAGAACAAACTATATTAAAAGCAAATCAAGGGTGACTGGGTGGCTCAGCATTAAGCAGTTGCCTTCAGCTCAGGTCATGATCCTGGAGTCCCGGGTTCAAGCCCCGCACCCGGCTCCTTGCTCTGCAGGAAGCTTACTTCCCCCTCTCTCACTCTCCCCCTTCTGTTCCCTCTCTGGCTGTGTTTCTCTCTGTCAAATAAATACAATCTTAAACACACACACACACACACACACACACACACACACACACGCACAAAGCAAAACAACAAGCCAAACAAACAAAAACAACCAGAATACATAATTTAAATTCATGAAACCAAGGAGACGTTTGAAATACCTTGCCAGTAGAATCATCAAAACTCATCAAGGCGTGGGGCTTGAGTAAATGGGTAGATTCAAGGATGACTGAAAAGGGACAACTGAAAAATTGCAGTTGCCATTTATTGAGATGGAAAGAATGCCAAGGAAAGACAGGTAGGGTGAATATAAGAGATAAGCTTTGAATATCTGGACATCTGGACATTTATGCTGCCTATAGAACATCTAAAGGGAGAGGGAATTAAGCAGTTGGATATAAAAGTATAGCATTAAGGAAAAAGATCCAAGATGAAAACAAAGAATAGAGTTATAGGTGGAATACAGGTGGTATTAAAATCCTCAATAAAAATTGAGGCCCAGTGATTTTTAACAGGTCAGAGATTTATAATAACTAGCAAAAGATATCAAGGAGGGTCCAATATGGAAGAAGGAAAACCTGAAAATCATGGTGACATGCTAGCTACGTTGGAGGCTGGCGAGATGATTCAAAGAGAAAAAAGTGATTAATTGATCAATATTTTGCCACTAGATGAAGAAGCATGAGGAATGAGAATGAACCACTTGACTGAGCATGAAGAAACTCAATGGATACCTTAATAATAGGTTTTGTAGAGCAGTAAAGGTAAAAACCCAACTGGAAGAGCTTGTGACAGACTGAGAGGAAAGTAATTAGGTACAGGAAATATAATAAATCATTTGGTGAAGTTTATTTATCAAGGAAGAGAAGGGGGCAGAGAAATGATGTAGTGGCCAGAAGAATTTATAAGGTCAGGATGATTTTTTTTTTTAAGGTAAGAATTATTTTCCACTACAGAAATAAAAAGCTTACCTTTTTTTTTTTTTTTTTACACTGACACCTACTAAAACAAAAGAAAAGCAATCCATCTGCCTGTTACACACACAGACACATACACACACACATACCTATACCTATGTATAAAGAATGTATTATCTCCCTTTCTGGAACCATGGATATTACTTCAACATGTTAAGATGTTTGAGTTTATACCTATAAACTTTAGGCTATTTAGAGAACCATGGAAATTGGCAACTGATCCATACCATATACCAAATTGAGATCAGTCCCTACAATGTTACCACCATCAAAGGATCATTCTGCTTTGTAACTAAAAACTCCAAACTTCCCTTGCTATACACAGGATCTAGAAGAATGTAAACATGCTAAATGTTTTTAAGGACATGCAAAATTAAGCCATCACACTACTTTCCTCTTCTCATCACCACCACTGGTATCCTCATAGAAAATGGCTTCCAGTCTCCCATTATTGTACAGTCCATGCCATTTCACAGCATGCTACCTTTGATTCTTGCCATTTCTCCCTTTCTTTTCAAGGGACCCTTTTCTACTCAGTCTTTCAGACTGAACTCAGAAATTGACACCTGTTTGAAACCATCCCCAAGTATTCCAAACAGAATTCCATTCTGTGTTCCAAGCATTTCACTTACATTTCTACTGCAACCCTTCTTTTGTACTCTAATGTCAATGTAAAGATCAGGGGCCATATATTACTCATCTCCTGTTTCCCCAAATCTAAAACAGTGCCTGGTATTTACTAGAAACTCATTATACACATGTTGAGTGAGTGAAATAACAAATGATTAAAAACTGATGCAAGCAGGGGCTCCTTCAAAATAATATCTAGCTATCCTAATTCTTTTTTTTTTTCCAGAAGAGATGGGGAATTACAAAATTAAGCTGATTCCATACATGGTTTCTAAAAAGTTAGCCTCATGGTTTTGGAAAAAAGAGCAAGATGTAGACTTTTCCAGGCTAGATAGTAAAACTGATCATGTAAGAGAAACCTGGCTTTATATTCAGTTGAAGAAAGTCTGTTTCCAAATGAACCAATTTGCATCTGCTTTCAAGTTTTATGTAACAAGGGTCTGGATAAAATACGACTCAGATATAAGGACATGAAGATTGACTATAATTCCAAAAATACAGAATTCTGTTCTGTTGATCCAGGTTAACCTGGAGGCAGGTTTCTATTCCCAAAAATGACTTGATAGACTTCTCCATGACTTAGGTAAAAATACAGATGAGCACACTTCATGGTATTTTTGAATTAAATCAATCCTAGAAAGAGGGCTAAAACATTGGATTTGACAGGGTCTCAGTAGGTTGAAAAGATAAGTCCAAATGGACAAGATGAGATTTAATAGGGGTAAGTACAGCGTCCTGACTAAGGTTAAAATAAAAAACAATTGTGAAGCACAGTATGGGAGAACTCGCCTAAGAGCAGTTTGGGTGAAAAAGATATAGAACTAGAAGGAAGAAAGTGGTAAAATCACATGAAATTTTGTATCCTTTGATAGAAATACAGTGTTCAATATAAGTGAGGTCATTACCACACAATCAAGTTTTACTCTGCATTGGTCTACAATGTCCAGATCTATGTATTTTTTTTTTTCCCCTTAGACCCATGCATTGTATCTAAAGAGACATCTAACAAACTGACCCTCAAAAAAGAGAGCAATATGAACTACAACTTGGCGTAATAGTAGCTAGCTAATATTTATTGAGTACATGCCCGTGCTGGTGCTTTGAATTCGTTTTCTCACTTAGTCCTCACACGATTCTGGTGTGGACCTCGGAATGGCTTCTGTGGAACACTGAAACCCCTTTCAGGACAGAAGCACCCATTCCCAATGTGAAATGTGTTGCCTGACAACTTACAACAGAGTTCCTCCCCTAAAAGTGCATAGGAGAAGGTGACTATCAGAAAAGGCTATCAACTAATGAGACAAATGGGAGCTCATCATATTAAGATTTAATATGAAAAAGTTTATAGTTAAGAGTTAAATATAACAGGGGCCCCTGGGTGGCTCAGCATTAAGCAGCTGCCTTCAGCTCAGGTCATGATCCCAGGGTTCTGGGATGGAGCCCTACATTGGGTTCCCTCTCCGCGGGAAGCGTTCTTCTCCCTCTCTCACTCCCTCTGCCTGTGTTCCCTCTCTCACTGTGTTTCTCTCTGTCAAATAAATAAATAAATAAAATCTTTAAAAAAAAGTTTAATATAATAAAGATGAAATGAAGTAAGAAAGTTAAAATTATGAATGAAATAATTTGATAATCTTTAAAAGTTAGATTAAAAGTCTTTTGAGAAAAACTTAAAAAAATACACATGTATATTTATAGACTGCATTGTTAGATCATGATCTATTAGAAGTAGAAAACTGAAAGGAAGGAATGATAATTGTTAACCATATTGTTACAATTTGATTCACCTTTACATGTTCTGTATTTTTAGTTTCCTCTAAGATAAGTATTTAAATCAAAAAAGAAAATATGCTTTCTAGTTAGAAAGAAAGATCATCACCTAAGAAGTGCACTTGAAAAAAAAATTATTGAAGAAGTCTTTAAAAACAACAACAACAACAAAAAACAACTCTTGGCTGCCTGGGTGGCTCAGTGGGTTAAAGCCTCTGCCTTTGGCTCAGGTCATGATCTCTCACATCTGGCTCCTTGCTTGGCAGGAAGCCTGCTTTCTCCTCTCTCTCTACCTGCCTCTCTGCCTACTTGTGATCTCTCTCTCTCTCTGTCAAATAAATAAATAAAATATTAAAAAAAAAACAAACACAACTCTCTGTCCCTCTCTTCATCTAATCGTATTTATATCTGGTATTTTAATAAAAAAGTTAATATAACAAAATTGGCTATCAAACACATATGGGAAACACCTGATATTTCCCATATAATTGTAGTTTTCTGAAGATAGAATATAACCCAAAGAGGAATGAATCAATCCTCCCTCCTGAATGTGAAACCAAGGCCTACTAGAAAGACCCTGTTCACAGTTTTTAGGATTTAACCCAAGCACTGTTAGATATATTTTATTTAAAAAAATCATTTGAAAAATAGACATAAGTTCCTTGATAATAATTGTGAGAATGTAAAAACAAAAAATGGAGTTAAAATTAGGACTTGACCAAGTAAGATCATATGAAGAAAATAGGACCAAAAAAAAAAAAAATGGATGCTGTCTTCCCACTGACCTTTTACTCTAGGAGAACTTTAATCTAGCCACTATTTTATCCTACTTATTATTTAAATCATCATCATAACAGAGATAATAATAATAATATAATAATAAATTGTGGTTTTACATTTTTCTCTAATTTCTGAATGTATCTTTTTTCTTTAATAAGTATAAATAATATCTCATGTACGTCCTTGAGCTACTTTGAGAATTATGTCAATGACTATTCAGGATTCAATTTAGCTAATCAGTCCTATATGTCTTCTTGCTAGAACTTTATCAAGCTATTCTTTCCCAGCAGAGATAAAGTAAATGATGTGGGAAGCATACCAGTGAAATATCTGGCTCACAAATATAAGGGGTGTCTGTATACCAATCTCCAGACACTTGCATATCCTGCCAAAGAGAAACTAGACCGCCACTTTAAGAACAGTACTCTTATCATACTTACTAAGATATTTTTAAGCAGTGTCTAAATAAATTACTATATTTTAAAGATTTTATTTATTTATTTGACAGAGAGAGAGATCATAAATAGGCAGAGAGGCAGGCAGAGAAAGAAGGGGAAGCAGACTCCTTGCTGAACAGAGAGCCCGATATGGGACTCGATTCCAGGACCCTGAGATCATGACGTGATCCGAAGGTAGAGGCTTAATGCTCTGAGCCACCCAGGCACCCTTATTTCCCTTTTATTATTTTTTTAAAATTTTATTTATTTGACAGAGAGAAACACAGCCAGAGAGGGAACACAAGCAGGGGGAGCGAGAGAGGGAAAAGCAGGCTTCCCGCTGAGCAGGGAGCTCGATGTGGGGCTCGATCCTGGGTCTCCGGGATCATGACCTGAGCTGAAGGCAGTTGCTTAACCAACTGAGCCACCCAGGTGCCCCCTTATTTCACTTTTAAGTCAAAGTAATCTATTAACAGTATAAAATACTACATGCCAAATGATCTAGATCTTTTACTAGGTCAGATAGGCCAATGAGATATTAAGCCGTGATACTGACATCTATTTTGAAATATTTAAATTTCTACATAAAATTTGTCTTATAGTTCACTTAAAATCACACTGCACTTTCATTGTTCAAATTCTTTAGGAAAGATTAAATTTTATAAACATTAGATAAAGAGGTCCCATCTAAGGAGCTAAGGCACAGGGTCTAATTTATTTTTATACCTCTGTTACAATTTCAGTTGAATTTATCTCTTTCCAAAACAAATTTTAGGCATGTATTTGTCACAAAATTATAAAATATTATGAAAGTTGCAGTATTCAAGAAATATTTCCAATAACATTTCAGTTCTTAGTTTGAGTGAAAATTTTCTATTTTTTTTTTCTTTATTGTGGTTAGGCTGAGGGAAACTCATTAAGCTAGTATCTTCATTAGGAGGATAGGTATCAAATATATTTTTCAATGAAAAATATCACAGTAAGAAATGTGAGATATGGGGAAGCTTAGGTGGCTCAGTTCGTTAGATGTCTGCCTTCAGCTCAGGTCACGATCCCAGGGTCCTGGGATTGAGCCCGCAAAGGCTCCCGACTCAGCCGGGAGCCTGCTTCTCCTTTTGCCCTTCCCTCCTACTTGTGCTCTCTCTCTCTCTAATAAATAAATAAAATCTTTTTTCTTTCTTTTTTATTATTATTATTTTTTGTTGTGTTATGTTAGTCACCATAAAATACATCATTAGTTTTTGATGCAGCGTTCCAAGATTCATTGTTTATGTACAGCACCCAGTGCTCCATGCAATACGTGCCCTCCTTAATACCCACCACCAGGCTCACCCATCTCTTTACCCCCCCTCTAAAACCCTCTGTTTGTTTCTCGGAGTGCATAGTTTCCCATGGTTTGTCTCCCCCTCTGATTTTCCTCAATTCACTTTCCCTTTCCTTCTCATAATGTCCTCCATGTTATTCCTTATGTTCCACAAGTAAGCGAAACCAAATGAAAATTGACTTTCTCTGCTTGACTTATTTCACTCAGCATAATCTCCAGTTCCATCCATGTTGTTGCAAATGTTGGGTATTCATCCTTTCTGATGGCTGAGTAATATACCATTGTATATATGGACCACATCTTCTTTATCCATTTATCTGTTGAAGGGTATCATGGCTCTCTCCATAGTTTGGCTATTGTGGACACTGCTGCTATGAACATTGGGGTAATATGACCCTTCCTTCTTTCACGACATCTGTATCTTTGGGGTATATACCCATGCAATTGCTGGGTCATAGGGTAGCTCTATTTTTAATTTTTTGAAGAATATCCACAGTTTTCCAAAGTAGCTGCACCCAATTTGCATTTCCATCAACAGTGTGAGAGGGTTCCCCTTTCTCCACATCCTCTCTAACACTTGTGGTTTCCTGCCTTGTTAAGCAGTTAACAAAACAAAGAAGCAACCCACTGAAGGGGAGATGTTTTCACAAATGACACTACAGATAAAATGTCCAAGATCTATAAAGAACTTCTCAAGCTCAACACCCAAAAACAGATAATCAAGCCAAAAAAAGGGCAGAAGACACAGACACTTCTCCAAAGAAGACATACAAATGGCTAGCAGACATATGAAAAAATGTACATCATCATTAGCCATCAGGGAATTCAAATCAAAACCACATTGAAATAAATAAAATCTTTAAAAAAAAGAAATGTGAGATATGAAGGTATACAGACATTAAATATTTCCTGAGAATTTAATAAGATATCAAAATCTCATGGATATAATATTCTATTTTTCATATTTTTTCTAGAATTATAAGCACTTAAAAAACTTAAAAATCTGCTCATCAGCAAATTTACTTATACAAAACTACATCATTTGTAAGAAAACAATGTAAAGTTGTTTCTCAGTATTAATATAATTGTATATTAATGTACTGTTCACATATTTAATTATTATTTATAAAAAAAGTTTATACTAAGTAGAAGAAAATTTGCCTAATTTCCTGAGGCTTAGAATTAATGTAAATAGTGAATGTTTCTGATCAGTACAGATCATGCTCACTTCAATTTATTATCAATGAATTTTGATATGACTTAGCACATTTTATTTTCCCAGAATTTAATTGCTTGTGTAATGGTTTATTTATATTCCTAAATGTGGATAGTGTACTTCCTATGATTTTCACTGAGTTTAATTTTCTTTCCTTTTTTAAAAAATGCATTTTTACTTATTTGACAGAGAAAAACAGAGATAGCTAGAAAGAGCACTAGTGGGAAGGAGAGGAAGAAGCAGGCTCCCTACTGAGCAGGGAGCCAGATGCAGGGCTCATCCCAGGACCCTGGGATCATGACCTGAGCCAAAGGTAGCAGCTTAACAGACTGAACCACCAGATGCACCTGAGATTAATTTTCTAAAGACTTCATGATAGGTGATAAGTATTTGTTATTTTGTTTCTTCCTTAATCCCTTCCTCCCTCCTTTTCTCCTTAAATTCCCTCTCACCTCAATATTTTCCTTCCTCTTTCCTTCCCTTAAGCCCTTTCACACAATCCCTTCTCTCTCTTCTCTAGAGTAGCAAAACTTGAACTGGATAGAAACAAATTTCAGTTACATAATAATTTGAGTACTATTGGCTTTGTGAACGTTTAAATTTCGCTTTGTGACTTTAGGTATCAACAGAAGTAAATATATTTCTTAATATGCAATTATAGTTATATACTAGAACTCTACTTAGAAAACATTTAAAAAATATTTTCATGAAAACTACTTATTCTATTAAAACATAACATTACAATAATTTTCTGATATTTATGTAATCCTAAACAGTGATAAATCATATTTTTGTATTTTCTGAGTTATGCAAAATATACTACAATGTATTTTCAGGCTTCCAATCAGTCTTATAAAAACATAATGCAAATTCTAGAAATAAATATATGTGTGTTTATATATAACTTATTTATATAACTAAAACAAACCTGGATTTCTAGTTAAAATGAATTGTATCTACATGATTTTATTTTGATATCTTTAGGCTTTTGGGGAAGAACTAGAATATTTTCTTTCTTTTTTTTTTTTTTTAATTTTATTTATTTATTTCACAGAGAGAGAGCACAAGTAAGCAGAGAGGCAGGCAGAGAGAGAGGAGGAAGCAGGCTCCCTGCCGAGCAGAGAACCTGATGTGGGCCTCGATCCCAGGACCCTGAGATCATGACCTGAGCCGAAGGCAGAGGCTTAACCCTCTGAGCCACCCAGGCGCCCTAGAATATTTTCATATACAAAATGAAACATTTTTTTTTTAGTGAAAGTTATACAACTCTAAATTTTCTATTTGCCTTAAAATAAGCTTATTATTTGTACTTTCAAATTTAGGATTTTTTAAATTTTTTATTTTTTATTATATTTTTTCCATGACCCAACCCCCCATCCCTCTCCCCCACCTCCCAGCAACCCATCAGCAAGTTTAGGATTCTTAAATAGGTTAATTTTAGTTAATTTTCTCTCAAGACATCTTTTTAATTTTTTTGATAGGATTCTTACTTAACATAAAATATATTTTGCTTTCTTAAGACATACCTTTTCTACTCCTTTTGTAGATAGCTTACTTAAAAAGTTGGGTGATCAGAATCAGGGTTTAGAATCAATCTTGCTTAGCAAATATGTTCTAAATCCTATCTATCTGTCAGACACACCTGTTCTAAATTTTTAAGCTCTGGTTCATTCTTCCTAATAATGACCTATATCATGACTTAGTAAAATGAAACTATTTGCTTATAGGAAATAATATTTTATGAGATCTCAGAAATTATTGTGCTATACTTACCAGCCAAAGCAAGAATATATTCTTGAAATCTCGTTCCTATACGGTTAGTGGCTGTGCAATTATATCGTCCAAAGTCACTGTCAGATGTAGGTGCTATCTAAAATAATCATAATAATAGAAGTTTAACAATTTTAAAACAAAATCATGGCAGTTTTGAAATAAACTCTAATATGCCTACCATCTTCAGATGTGTTCAATTATTCACAACTCCTTGCCATAATTCTTTTTTTTTTTTCCTGTATCAAAAGTAAGCATCACATCCTTTTAAGATGTAATACATGGGCCTATATTTTCACAGGACTAGGTGAAACACAGTTTAACTCTTAATTTATTTGGTAGACAAATGCCACTATTTTAATATATCTATTGAATAGAAAAATCATTAGATATTTGTGTATGTAAAGCTCAGAAAGTGACACACAGTTTGTTTTTTAAATATATATTCTGCAATTTCTGCAGACATGAACTTGAAAACAGAACACTTGTACCAAAAGCACTGTTAATTAACCCTTTGTTTTCTTTTTTAGACTAAGGTCAAGCAGATTTAAAGTTCACTGCAAGGCCAGAAACCATTATTTCCCCTCTCATGATTTTATTGAATATAAAATATTAAGGATGGACGAGGATTTATCCTTTAAAAAAAAAAGAAATAAAGAAATTCTTCCCAGGAAGGTATTTTGCAAGAAAATTTTGCCCTTGTGCAGCAATTCCTGTAGATAGGTGCATTATCTTGATGGCTAATAATAGTATCTTGCCTCTATTTCTGTCCAATTTCTATCATTTTCTTTCTGTTTAGGTGGAAAATAGCTGACCTCAGTCCTTACACACTCGAAATCCATAATTAAGTTAACCTTCCAGGAATCTATTGCTGAACTTTGGGGCCAACCCTATAATTCTAATGTATCGAAATTCAGAAGCATCAATTCAGAAAAGAGATTTGATGATAGTAATAGATATAATTTTCAATCCCAGTAACTATTATTAAGAGAGAATATGCTTACAACAAGAGTTGCTGTTAATTTCAACTCTATCCCAAAAGGGGGGAAAATGATTTTGTGGTAATGGGAGACTATTAACTAAAAGTGCAATTTTGAGGTCCATTGAAGATGGTAATTCTGAAAAAGTACAAAGAAGCTGTGCCATTCAATCCCTGGTTAGCTGTCTATTTAGGAATAGATCATAAGTTTAAGGATTAGAGGCTTTAACCATTCTTTTGTAAGTACTCCTGAGTGATTAAAACATTCATTTTTCTTACATTCAGTTTTTAATAAACCAGGCTAATTTAACTTGAAAGTAATTTTACTAGTGAGAAAGGACTCTGCCCCCGAATTACTACATTTTGCAGGCATAGAAGAGTTATTTGTATAGTCCATAGAGAACAATGTGCACTGAATTGATAAAATACGGACAGGATAGCCATGACAGTCAGGACTATTGTGCAGCCCCTCAATATTAAACAAGTAATTTAAATACAGCCAGTTTCATTGGAAGAACCTTTAAAAGGCTCAATTCATGTTTTTTTTTTCATTTGTTGGTTTGTTTTCTGTTCCTGGGAGTTCACCTATCAAAATATACAAGTTTTACTGTTTTATCTGAAATAATTTCTTTATCATGTTGTGTGGTTAACAAATACAGAAAACACCTCTAGTTGTACAGATTATTACAAAAGAAAAAAAAAAAAAAAAGCCCACAGACCTAGCTAGATACAACCTGGCAAATCATGTGCCCTGCAGCATAGTTGATGTGTTCTAGGAAAGCAGTGTGAATGCAGCATCTAAAGTGGCTTTAAGCCCAATCCCAGCTCAATGAAATGATTGGTAATTTCATCAAAAAGTAAAATATTGGGGCGCCTGGGTGGCTCAGTTGGTTAAGCGACTGCCTTAGGCTCAGGTCATGATCTTGGAGACCCGGGATCGAGCCCCACATCGGGCTCCCTGCTTGGCAGGAAGCTGCTTCTCCCCCTCTCTTGCTCCCCCTGCTTGTGTTCCCTCTCTGGCTGTGTTTCTCTCTGTCAAACAAATAAAATCTTTAAATAAATAAATAAATAAATAAAATCTTAAAAAAAAAAAAAAAAAGGGGGCGCCTGGGTGGCTCAGTTGGTTAAGTGACTGCCTTCGGCTCAGGTCATGATCCCGGAGACCAGGGATTGAGCCCCACATCGGGCTCCTTGCTTGGCAGGAAGCCTGCTTCTCCCTCTCTCACTCCCTCTGCTTGTGTTCCCTCTCTAAGCTGTGTTTCTCTCTATCAAATAAATAAATAAATAAAATCTTTTAAAGAAAAAGTAAAATATTATACAGCAAAGGTATATTATAAAGAATTAATTTAAAAATATTTACATGTTTAAAATATACCAATGATTGCTGATATTTAGCCAGGAAGTGCTAGGAACATCTACATATGACTCTACTTTTTCACATTTTAATATGCAGTTAAAATAATTCAAGATTACTTAAGATACTGGGCTTTAATAGTACATAATAGATCAACAAATATAATTTTGAACATCATAATACGAGCTAGGAGTACAATGTTAAATAAAGGAGTTCACTAGTTTTTTTTTCCCCCTAAACTTTCATAAACTTCATTTTCTCTTTCTATGTGTTCCATGGTGAGAAAATCATATATTTAATAGAATTTTATTTAGGATGAGGAACAACAATACAGATGATCAAAAGCACAATATTATTCCAATCAACCTATTAGAAAGTTCCTACATCAATTTTGCCCATATATTAAAATGTTGGCTTATTACCTCAGGAAGTGCTCAGGGAAAAAAAAAAAGGTTGACGTTTACAGGTGATTTTACTGGCACCAATAAAAAAGACATGGAATATTTTTTTTTTTAGGAGCCCGACCTGGGACTAGATCCCAGGTCTCCAGGATCATGACCTGAGCCGAAGGCATTCGCTTAACCAACTGAGCCACCCAGGAGCCCCAATATTTTTTTTTGTTTTAAAACTCATAAATTTAAAAGATTGAATTACGTATTTGCTCAATTAAAAAGGAACAGCTTTAAAATTAATTTAAGAAATCTGTTATTGATCAACTTGTTATCAACTGCAAACTTTATTTTTGTATATTGTATTATATGTTCTTAAGAATTAGCAATTATGTGACTATTATAGAATTCCTAAACAAAAAATAATGTACAACTACATATGCTATTAATTCAAAATTTGTAAAGGTTAACATTGCTTTTTCTTTTCGTAGTTATTGTTTTGTTTTATTTTAAGTTGTATTAGCTACCCATTAGCTATTTACTCAGGATTTTAATTTAATTTTAAACAATAGTATACACATAAAAAGTGCATGTTCAAAGTCAATGCTTTTGAACCAACACGATCATGTGATATGTATAAACAAAAACTGCTTTGTTTTCACTTTGGGGCAGAAAGCAATGCCATTTGGACAAAAGATTAAATAACAGGAGAATATATGAATATGAATAAAATATTTAAATATAAAATGTTTAAAATATTTAAATGTCAGATTTACAACATGTTGCTTGACACTCACAATGGTGAATTATGACCTATCCCAGAAACTGAAAAGTGGTAAAACAAACAAAGCAGAAATTACACATTAGTTATTTAAACATGAATTTAAGTCTACCTGTCATGGAATAAATTGTGTCACCCCACAAAATGAATACGTTGTAACTCTAACTTCTAATGTTATTAGGAGATAGAGTCTTTAAGGAAGTAACTGAATTAAATGAGGTCATAAAAATAGGCCCTGATGTCCTTCTAGAAAGAAAAGACCTCACAGTTCCCCTCTTCCTGTGCACAGAGGAAACACCATGTCTGTGCATGTTTAGAGGGCACATCTGCAACCCAAGGATAGAAGTTTCACCAAAATCCAACCCTCGAGCAACCTTGATCCCGGACTTCTAACCTACAGAAATATGTGAGGGAAAGGAGGTTACTTTGTTTAAGTTACCCAGTGTGTGGTATTGATTATGGCAGCCTGAACACACTAACACAGTGTCCAAAACTAAAGTTAAATCTCGCCTCAATTTTTAACCAAATACCTAAATTTCAGGTTAAATCTAACCACGTGTCTTTGCAAAATTGACCTGTGTCAATTCATCAATAGTTCTTCTAATAAAGTTGCAAAGAAACCAATTTAAATTCAGATTTAGACACCACCCATCCCAAGGTGTTTAAAACTTTTAGAATGGGTGGTGTGCACAGATGTTTGCGTTACTAATGCCTTATAATATGTGTATTTGTTGGTCATGTTACTGATAGTCAAAGCCTTTCTGCCCTAAGCCTAGAAAATCGATGTAAAACAATACTTCCTTTTAGAGTTCTACCCTATTATCTTTTTGACTATATTAATAAATACATAGAATAAAATACAAAAAAAAAAAAAACCCAAACAGATTAAGACAACTGCTTAATGAGCAAAGAGTCAGTTATCCAAATCCTTGGGGATGTAATGGCTAAATCCTCTGTCAACCAAACATTTCATGAAGTCCAATTACCAGATAGAAAAGTTAATATGGCATTCATAATGCATTATGAGTATCAGATGTTATTTTAAAACATGCATTTTTAAAATGTACATAAATTAAATTACAGGGAAAATATAACATTCTTTCAGTTAAATAAGTCTATTTGAGAGAGATTCCCAACTGTACTGAAAACATGATAAATTGGAAGAGTTCATGATCATAGATATAGAAACTTTGGGAGTTGATACACACACACACACACCCCTAATCTATAATTAATAAATAAAAGGTATTGTATTCAAACAGACTTTAAAGGCCAGGCACTTGGCAGTATAAAGATAATTACCTACAATCTTATTTCAAAATATAAAATAAAATGAGGTTTATTTATTTATAAATCTGGTTTATTTAGAAACTTGTAAATAGGCACCCACCAAAAAGTTATAGAGGCCAGTCTCAGAAGGAGGCATAATATCAGAATCATTAACTAGTATCAATATAACTGATGGATTACTTATTCCCTCACCCTATTTTTTCTTGATATAATTGATTTTTTTCCAAAAAAATTATGAAAAATAATACACTCAGTTCTATATGAGTGAGGTATTAATCATTGATGGGCCATGATCCAAATGTATAAGATTTCCTTTTTAAGTAAATACACATGAAAGATATACAATAAGATTTGTGTGTATATATATATTATAAAATATTAATGTATGTTATGTAATTATACGTATACTAAAATATATATTCTAAAATAGTAGGTAACTGCTAAAATAATACAACTTGTTCATATATACATGAAGACTTACCTCTAGTATCATCTTTCTCCCTGCACTATATGTCTTTAAATTAGTGGTGTTTTTAGCTGGTAGGACTAACTTCTCTCTTCTCCAATGGACTGATGCTGGTGGATTAGATTTCACATCACAGCTGATATTGATTGGGTTTCCTTCCCAAGAGTAATAAATTGTTTGGTTTGATATAAACTTGGGAGCATCTGTAAAGCAAAATAATATAACATTTATACACCTTTCCTTTAAGATAATCACTCGATTAGTATAAACAATAGTAATTACTGCCTGACTACAAAAAGAAGCCACAGAAATTCTAATTTCATATATATAATATGTGATATCAGAACTCATGAAAATATGTTATTTGATTGTTTCGTCAAATAATTTTAAAATTAATATATAAATATTAAAAGTTGGTTAATTATTAGAGTATGAAACAATGCTCAGAGTTAATTTTGTTCTTAATAATCTAACAAAAAGCTATCTATCCAGTTAATTAATAGCTATCTACACCTATGAAATCTGTTTCTGGAACAAACCTTATTATAAAGTGTGAGTTTAGCATAACAAAATCAGCAGTCTTGTGTCATTTTTAAATTTTGCCTTATTCATATAATTTATTCTCTGAGATATTTTGAAACAGATATAAAATCTAAGTTGAAATGTCAATATCACAATTAAGAAACAATTTTTTTCCTGAACTATCATTTTCAGTTTTAATTAAACCAGAGATGATTTAACTTAATCCACAAAGTTGACTTGAAAATTAATCAGTTCCTATGAAGCTCTGTCAATTCTCCAGACCCTACATCAGACCTCTATAAAAACAGTTAAGAGGAAATAGACAATAAAATTATATTATTTTATTGAAATAACCTAATTGTGAAGACATACAAACATGGTTTTAGTTTTGCTCCATTCTAGAACTATGATGTAGCACAAATGCCAATCAATCATAGCCTCTTTGAGTCTCAGTATCTTAACAGTATAATTATTTGAAAGGATTCATCTTTAAAATTTTTACATAAAAGCAGATTTCTATATTAAGTGGTAGCTAAAATGTTTCTGATATTTATATTATTATTGTTATTAATATCAACTTTTAAACAACTATTGTTTAAACAATACCACTTCATAAATTATCAACTTCAGTAACCTAAATTAAATGTTTTACTACCCCTAAGTACTTAAAAATGAACTAAACCAATTTTGTGTATATGATTTTATATGAAATACATAAGAATTATAATCTGTAGTATAAATGCACAAGTAATTGAAAAATTCTTGCCCTGTATTTGTGTTAGTGTATGTTCATAATGTCAATCTCACACAGAGGTATGAAATATTAATTGAATGTTTTCTACCTGAGACAGTAAGATTATACATTTCATTCTATCTTATCTTTTCAAGAACCTTGTGAGGAAGGTATTACCCTGTTGTAAGCACAAAGGATCTGGAGTAGGAGCTGTCAAGCTTATTCTAGCACTGAGTTGTAGGTCGGGATATGAATTTCTGGTGATTTTAGCCAGAGACCATTCATTACATATCCATTCAACCAAGAAACAAAATCATATTATTCAATGCTAGCAACATTTTGGTGATGTGGATCCTATCATATATTATTGAAGTGAATACAATTTGAACAATTCCTCAGAAAGAAAAAAACTTTAGAAAGCGTTATAATTTTGATTCTGCAATCCAGTCATAGGTATCTCTCATGAGAAAATAAGTAGAAATATTAGAAGTTTATACAAAAGACTTTTAATGTATTGTTAACAAAAGTTCAAAAGAGCTTAACATCCCTCAAAGGGATTTGTCTACACAGCTCCACACTTCCTAAACACAACCTTTCCATGACCTCCAGTTGTGGGCAAGCTTCTGTACTTTGTGCTCCCACAGATTCTATGTTTTCCCTCCACATGGTGATAGGCAGTGGAAGGATCCACCAAATGACCTGAATTTTATGGGTTAAGATATATCTCGGTCACAGTTATACACCTGATAGTTCAATCGTGTATGATGCTTATGTGGTTCTTCAAAACTGTATGCATCAAATTTATTCGAAATTAAGTCAATGAAGTTTAATATCAATTGGTTAAATTGAACAGAAGGTATTTTCAAGGAGAAAAGAAAAAAAATTTTTTTTCAAAGCCTAGGAAGATTAAGTGAAAAATCTAAAGACATGTAACTAATTAGGGGTGCAACTATAAGAGAAACCAAAATTCCCGATATTCAGACTCAAAAGCTAAGGATGTATCTCTATCTCTAGCTCTATCTATAAAACATTTTATTTTTTCAATTTTCAAAAAAGATTTTCAATAAATATGAAGTATAATCTCTTTAATATTATAATATTCAAAGGAAAGGTTTATGGATAATGTATTTGCATATAAATATAGCCCGATATGAAAATCATACATGCTAATGGGACTTTTAATAGCTGACTCCCGGGCTACTCTGTCCATGATGTACAATCTGTGTGAGTATGTGTTATAGTATTATAATTTAACCATAAACTTAGGGCAAGATTTGATTTTTCTACAAAAGCAAGCAATTGCTGCTAATTGTCTGCCTGATGATCTCAGTTGGAATTTAATTTGGAATCACTGACGTTGAATGCAAACATGCTTACAGGCAATGCTTGCTATACTGAAAGACACATTAAAAATATATTTGTGGAGTGAGGCAAGAAAATATTGATCACTTCTATCTACAATAATACATAAAGTAAATTCCTCTACATTATATGCTTTGTAGATACCAACCAGAAGCAAGGCAGTGATGCTCACTGGCACAAGAATGGCATGTGAATAAAATACAACAATTAGTGTAGGGTCACTGGGTGAAGAAGGATGTGACTCTGGCACAGGCAACATGTGAAAACTTCAGGCTAAAAACCAGTAGCCATATTTCATGTTGATAAATCAAAAATAGTAATTTTCAGAGCATCGGCCTTTTTAAAAAGTAGGCCTTTCACAGCATGAAAGGCTTCAAATACTGTGTAGAGGAAATAAACTTTGGCAGTTAACCAAACAGCTGGGGGAAGGAAGAGAAGAGAAGAATATGGCATCAACAGGACATAAAGTAGTGGAAACGTCTCTTAAGGCATTTTATGTCCCCCAAATCCCATTCAAGTCCAAAATAAAATATTCTACAAATTTCAATAAGCAGAAATAGCTGTATTGGAAGAACACTTTTATGAGCAAAGTAGAGAAAAAAATTAGAGAAATCTGTCTAGTGACAAGATGAAATATGTCATTCACTGGATGGAAAAAGAGGAATCCTTTCAGAAAGCTTCTGGTCACAATGAGAAGGAGGAGAGCAGCAATGACCTCCTTGACAAAACTTTTGTCATGCTTCTACAAGCCCTTCTATATGTATTGGGCTTTGTTTTTAGGCCCTTCCCTGGTCTGCTTCTTCCTTTAGTAAAGAATCTTGCTGAGTCTGATTGGTGGGAATTGTTCCATTGATATCTGAGATTCTTTGAAATCTAATCAAGTCCTTTATTATCCATACTTAATGCCCATGTCCATGGCTTGCTTTTAGCAAGAATTCTGTCAGGTTCATTTAGCAAGAAGCCCATTATAGTTGAAATGTAATAAAGTTTATCTTAGTAATTTTCCATCCACTGACTTCCATCATTCTGTTCATTGGCTAGAAGTCCCCACTTGTCCTTGTTGTATTCAGAGTTGAGTTCAATTTCTCTCTCCTATTGTAACAGTTTTGACCTCCCTCCCCATTGCAATAAACTTGAATACAGTCCTCTTTACCATGTTTGAGTGTCAGCATAATTTCTTTTCGACAAAAGATAGAATATACTCCCCCAAAAAGTTAACTAATGAAAACCTTGTTTCCTTTTGTTTAAGAGAAAAGAAAACAAAACAAAACAAAAAAACCCACAAATATCTGAAGCAAATATGGTAGTATTAAGAACGATTAGATTATTTCTGTATTTTGTATAATTGAAGTTGTTAGAATTAAACAATTCTTAAAAATCAATCACAATAAAGAAATTTACCCCAATCAGACTTTCAGGTAGGGAGATATAAAAGATTTATGCCCAACTGTGTGTGAATTCCCCAAGTTCTCATTATGTGTAGAGATCTGTGTATTTATTGTATTTACCTATGGGAAAAAAAAACTTGTAATACTTTTGTGTACATGATCATTTCAAATTCTGAAGAACTGGAAAGATCTCATGGCATCTAATAACTGAAAAAGAAAAAATCTTTGTTCTACATACAAGAAAACTGATTCTGGGATATTTGGGAAGGTGGTGGCAGAGCCAGCACATAGTGTTTTGGTTCCTTATAGGTTGCATTATGAAACCATACCACTGTGCCAGTTATTCTATTAATAACTAAATACATTTTCAGTGGGTGGTTTCTGTAGATCATTAACAATGAAATTAGTGTTTGGAGTGATTATACCAAGTAATCAAGGAAGTATTTTATTAGTCCTATATGCTGAATTCAAGAAATAAAGAAAACATGCATTATAGTTTAGAAAAAATTTGATAGAAACAGGTACACATTTGCATACTCACTTATTTCTAGATGACGCCAATAAAATGAAATAATTAAAATTATGACCACTTTTACAATTTCTCTGCTGATGTATGAGAAGCTAAGATGTAAGAAGAAATGTACTCTGGGGCATGCCGGTTATTTTCTGCACTAAGGGTTTAATGGTTAGAATCACATTTTAGCAGCATTTCCTTGAATAAAAGGTATTTGGATAAAAATGCAGGAAAGTTAACCTTACACTAAGAATTAAAAAATAAGAAAACCTGGAGTGGAGAGAAAGGGGAGGAGGGAGAGTGAAGGAGGGTCAGAAGAGAGAAGAGGAAAAGAAGAAGGAAAATAAGAATAAGGACAAGAAAACAATAAAGTATATTTTGCTTTGTTGTAGAATTTACATCTTATTAATATTTCCTGATTTTATCCTGTGTTCCCTTTTGGTATTGGGGATCAAATGTTGAACATGAAAGACAAGGGCCCCCAACTTCTTGAAGTTTTCATATTTTCTCAAGTTTATTTTTTAATTTGAGGTAACTTGAAACAACGCAGATACACTTTCATCAATTTCAGCATCAAGACACAAAAAGCTAAAATAATAAACTATAAGTTCATTTAAAATTGTTAATCCATTGTTTCAATATCAGAAAGTCAAATATAATCCCCTGTACTCCAGTTTAGAAATTTGAATATACCTTTCATTTGGAATTAACAAGATATATTGAAGTAGTGTATAAAATCCGTTTGGTACTGCTTATACATGAGACTGGCTTTTCAAAGGTAATCTCAAAATTGCAATCTAGCTCTCCTGCGGTTAAGAAATTATGAATAAGCTAACCATAGCACTTTCGCTCTTGATCCATGACAAGTGAAGTCTCACATTAAAAGTAAAATTCCTCTAATAAATGGAAGACATCATTCAACATCTCAATAAGGAATAAATTTAAGCCCCAAATGAGCATATTTACTAATGCCTTAAAATATAATTGATTTCTAAACACTTTTCAAATTATATTTTTCATCTAAAAATGCATTTATTGGGGTTCTGTGGTGATTCAGTCAGATGGGCATCCAACTCTTGATTTCAGCTCAGGTCATGATCTCACTGTCCTGAGATCAAGCCCATATTGGGCTCCAAGCTCACCAGGGAGTCTGTTGAAAATCTCCCTCTGCCCTCCCCTTGCTCTCTCTCCCTCTCAGATAAATAAATAAATCCTTAAAAAAGTGAATTTACTATGTAATTTTTGCATCAGGAAAATTCATAGGAGTTTCCCAAGTTAAGCTCAATATTCAACTTCCTACTAGAATATTTATGAGGAAATCAAGCTGTTATTCCTTTTCAAAACATTAAGAGTTGAAAATTTGTTACATTGCTTTCATCATTATAATTCCTAACATGTGCTATACAATAGCCATTTTAATTATATCTTCATATCTGAATCTGATAATTACAATTTATAGATACTTTGTTAATGTCCAAATATATTTTTAAAAGGTTTTACTTATTTGACAGAGAGTGAGAGAGCACAAGCAGGGGAGCAGCCCACAGAAGGAGAGAGAGAAGCAGGCTCCCTGTTGAACAAGGAGCCTGATGAAGGGCTCCATCCCAGGACCCTGGGACCATGACCTGAGCTGAAGGCAGCTGCTTAACTGACTGAGCCACCCAGGCACCCCTAAATATGTTTTATCCTGAGTAAATGATGCCCCTAATAAAAAATATTCTAGAATATAATGAAAACTAATGGGTTTTCTTACTAAAAATATAATTCATATGATATAGCAAAAAAAAAATACTAAATGCAACTGTAAGATATTCACCATATACAAAAAATAGCAAACATAAATACAGGTCCCTTTCTCAACAGGGAAATTCTAATTTTGATGCTTTTTAGTCTCAGTGAACTTACAGAATTTTATGTGTCTATGTGTCTGTGTGCCTTAAAATATAATTGATTTCTAAACACTTTTCAAATTATATTTTCCATCTAAAAATGCATTTATTGGGGCACCTGGGTGGCTCAGTTGGTTGGGCAACTGCCTTCGGCTCAGGTCATGATCCCGGAGACCCGGGATCGAGTCCCACATCGGGGTCCCTGCTCGGCAGGAAGCCTGCTTCTCCCTCTCTCACTCCCCCTGCTTGTGTTCCCTCTCTGGCTGTGTTTCTCTCTGTCAAATAAATAAAATCTTTAAAAAAAAATAAAAAAATAAAAATGCATTTATTGGGGTTGTGTGTGTTTGCTCTAGTGTGAACACTTATATATGCATAATTTCAGAGAAATTTCAAGCTATCTGTTTTATTTGTTGAGAGATATTATTTGGAATTAAATCATAAGTGGCTTCATTCTCATATTTTAAAAACTTAAGATACTGGACATGTGATAATGTGCTTCAGAGTTCAAAAAAAGTGTTATATTTTTTCTTGTGTTATCAAAAGGGCAAAATTCATCTTCAATTCTCAATATTATGATATCATATACTGTGGTTGATCCCTTAACAATAACTTCTACATAATTTGTTTAAGAATTAAGTATATCCTACAAACTAATGAGAATGATTAACATTTTATTTATGGTTTAGTTGTATTTGGTTTGACATTTTAACTAGTATTTAAGGTGCCTTGACAAACAAAATACAGCAGTTTTTAAATCATTGAATTGATTGCACATCTCTAGTCCAAATATCAAAATTTATGTCCACTGACACTAAGCTAACGATTAGCAAGTGCGGATATAATTGTTTAGGTTTACAAGTTTCACCAACCTGGCTATTCATCAAATCATATTTTAGCTTGTGGGGAAGAAAAAATCAGATGTCTAAGGCTTCCTCTTAAAGATTCTGAATGTACTGCTCTGGGAAAGATAGCTGCTGCACTAATTATCCCAAATTATTATTGTGTGTCTGTTTTACGCTAACTACTATTAAAATGTGGGCGATTCATGTCAACAGGGAATCCTTTCTAGTGGGTTAGGCAGATGCAGAAATACATAACTATAATGAAGGCGATATGTAGTACAATGGAAGTGGAATGGATAGGTTCTTGTCTCAAAGGTATCAGCACTGAGCTTAATTAGGATATGCAGTGGTGGTGAGGGGGCCCTCAAAGAAAACTTCCAGAAGATCATGACCCCCTAAGCTCTAACATTTTTTGAGCACATAAAATTCGATGAATACAGTCCTAAATGTTTCCCATGGATTGTCACATCAAGCCTGACTATAAGAATCTGGACAACACACACACACACACACACACACACACACACACACACACACACAGTGGCTGAACTACAATTGAAGACATCATTTTGCACTTGCTGTTTATAAATAGAATATCATATTGGAAATAGCGTCAAGCCTGTAGTTGGATTCGGGTCCCAACTCTGCCAGATCACAATGATGTCACCTTGATTTTCTGTTTATTAATTTGAGCTTTGGGTTTTTAATTTTTTTTCTTTATAGAATTAAGAGTTGAACTTGTTTCTTTAGCCTTTAGGAATTTACTAACACAGAAAACAGGAGTCTTGGACAAATTAAAAATATAGAGAAAGGGTTATAATATTTATCATATATAAAGAAGCATTGGACCATATAGATGAAATTTGCTTTTGGCTAGAATTATAAATCTTTAAGAATAATGTTAATTATCCCATGTTTATAAAAGCCTCTGGCTGGGAGTTTACACACATACATGTGATTATATACATATATGTATGCATATAATGAAAATGAAGAGTAATCCTTTTCATTAAATATCATTTTAATGAGTTAGTATCTTTAAAACTGAAGAATGCATGAGAGAAAATCATGTGAGTTCCTTGGTAGTGAAAATATTGGGAAGCGCATGATTTTCAGACTCCTATATCTTATACTTATGAATATATGTTTAACAAGACTATATACATTATTGCATAGACTGTGAGAAAGAGAATATATAAAACTGTATGTAAAATGAATACAGACCTTAAAAATCAAAGAATTATATTCTCTTAGCTATTATCACAATGGAAAAATCTCTAAAGAGAAGTTATTTAATTACATGGCAGCTGAGCTAAAGCATTTCAACAGTACTTATACCCATGACCTTGACTGAATCTCTAATTTCAACTTGTCAGCATAAAAAGAAACAGCAGATTGTGTCAGGATCTGAATTTGTCATTTCTTCAAAGTGAGAATCAGGAAAAGTATGTTCCAGGCATACCAGGAGACATTAAATAAACTTTTCAGACTGCTTTCAGACGTGGTGCCAAATTACTCTAGTTTGGTAAATGTACTTTTTAAAAAAATTTATGTTTTGCCTTATGGCTGAGACTTGCGGCTGAATGTGCAGCCAGTGCTCATCACGGCATTCCAGATACTGCAACCAAACTTCCCTCCTTGGTTATTTGCTTAATGCAAGCTTTTCACTTTTTCCTCATTCCCTGAGTATCGTTTATTTGTGGTTGGTACCTGTGACCTGAGCAAAATCTTCCTTATTGCTGAGTGTGGGCCTGGATTCCTGAATTCTACTTGCTCATGAGCTGGCTGAGACATAACAAAACACAACACACAGACTCTGAGATCTGAACTATAAAAATCTTTGACCTGATTTTCCAAAGGTTCATGAATAATAGAATCAAGCAGCTCACTACACAAGCTTGCTGTACATTATCCATTTTGTGAATCAAGTTGAAAAGCATAATAGGGTAAGATTTAGAGTCAATGCAAAATAAATCTGTCTTTGAAAATCATATTGATGACACAATACATATTGCCCTTATAAAACAGTATTAGGATTATAGTGAATCTGTCTTGCACACTTTTCAAATATTTTCTATACTGCCATGAAATAGTATCCTCTCTTCTAATCATCATACCTTCTGGTATAACATTTTTAATTTTTTTCTTTAATGTTAGATTTTAAGAACCACAAATAAAATAAAATATTCTTAAATGTTTGACATTCATTCCTCTCCAATAAATCATAGTAATCATAGTATATAAAAATACATTTCACATCTCTCAGTTGTCACTATTACATCCCTGGTTGAGGCCATTGCCATTACCTGGTTAACTTTAGAAGGCTGGTCCTTCCTGGCTTACCAGCCTACCAGCTTCTACTTTAAGATAACGTGACTATCCTTATTAATCTTTTCCATAAGATTCTCTTCACACTTCTGAAATAAAAAACTTTTATAAAGATTTATAAATTCCAAATTAGCTTGTCTATATCTATTTCTATGTCTACTTTGTCTCTACTTGAGTTAACTTCGATCCTGAGACCCTCACCACCCCTAACCTACTTCCCTGCTTTCAGCATTTTACACTGTCTTCCTATTCGTCTCCTCACTTTTTGATACACTTCATCTTAATGTATTCCATTTCCCGAATTAAACCCTAAGTTCCATGAGAGCAAGGACAATATTGCTTTTCTCAGAGGTCTATACAGCGCCTGAATTTATATTTGACATTCAGTAGATGTTCAGTAAATAATAGTTAAATAAATGAGTGAAAATCCTGGTAAGTAGGGATTCTAAATATCATCACTATCATCACTGTATTTAATAGAGAAGGAAAGGTACATCAACACACGTTTCATTTTCCCAGGATCACAGAATTTAGGACCTTAATCCAGTTTAATTATGTGGTAATACATTGTCTTTCATGGACTCTTATTGCTTATTTTGTGAAGAAGCCAACTCCTTAAATTAACCAGGAATTAACTGCACATGTTTTTTTAATATCTAAAACACCTTGATGCTTTTTTCAGTCATTGAATTTTCACATTTGATTTATGCTGAGGGAAACTAGCAAGGGAATAAAAACTAATATATCCTTTGGCACATTTAGAGGATAATTTAATTAATAATTTCATAGACCCAGCTCTACTGCGTGTTCACTCATAGGCAGAATCAGCTACGGCAATTAACTGGACTCAGTCCATGTGTCTTGGGAATTCTACTGGCTACGTGGAATACTAAATTAGACGTGTGCTTATTTCCAGTTAATCCAACATAGTATTGGATGTGCATTTTCTGTAGCAAATTTGAACAACCAAGTTATGCATAAATCTCAGGATATTTTATGACCTTGGAATCATAAGGGTCATATGAAGATAATGCATATATAAAACTTCTTAGCACACACTGGGTTTTTCTTTAATTTGACTGCTATTAATGATATGATTATTACTATAATAAGAAAAGCTTGATTATAAGTATAGTGAAGATTCTTTCTACTACTGTTCTTTTTTCTTGTCTTAATATTTCTCTTCCTTAAATCATACATAAATATAATAAAAGTATTTTACTACCTATGGTTATTTTTTCCTCTATGGGTGCTCTATATAACTGAATTTTCCATAAAGCTATAGTATTTTAAGAACTATATTATTACTCACAATTTTACAAAGAAATTTAGGAAACAAAGCTTAAATGAATCTCTTTCATAAAAATTTCTGAGTTGTCAAAAGAAAAATGATCATGCAGATATAGCAGTGTTAAAGTTGTTTTATAAACAATGATAATGTTAGCTTCTTCAGAATCTGATATAACTATAGTACATTTTGTAATTTATGTAATTCGTGCTTATTGATGTCAAACAATTTTTGAATTTGTCACTAATATTAGAATTGAAAAGAAAGCCCTATCAAGTTAAAGTACATGTTTTTATTTAGTGATTCAATTTGATGTCTAGGTAATTCCTTTCATGAACTTATCAAACACCGATGACCTAAAAAATTTTAAAAACAAATGAAAACAGTTGCACTGTTATACCTAGAAGTGCATGATTGTGCATTCTAGAAAGTTGCTTATCATATGCATAAAGGAATGTCTCGGTCATAATAATGGAAAACTAAAACCAGAAGCTCTTATTATTATTTTCATAATGCAATAATAGCAATAATAATAGCAACATTAGAAATAATAATGATGATAACAGTTAACGTGGTGTTTATGACCTGTCAGGCAATGTTTAAGCATGTTATGTAATGAATAAATTTAGTTGCAGTAACCTTAGGTAGCATCATCACTATTTTATCTTTATACTTATTGCCTTTTAATTGAAAATATGAAATGTGGAAAACTATGTAAAACTCTTCTACCTTCTTTAAATGTCTTGAATAAAAATTGGTATCAAATTGTCACATATTTTAATGTGTAAATAACCATAGTATTTTATTTATTTATTACTTATTATTTATTTTTTAAGATTTATTTATTTGAGAGAGAGGGCATGCAAATGTAAACAAGTGGGAGGACAGGCAGAGGGAAAGACTCTCAGGCAGACTCCCTGCTGAGTGCAGAATGCAGGATGGGATGGACTCTCAGGACCCTGAGATCATGACCCTGAGATCATGACTCTGAGATCATGACCCTGAGATCATGACCGGAACTGAAATCAAGAGTCAGCAGCCCCCTGACTGAGCCACCCAGGTGCCTCCAGAGTATTATTTAATTGGACTTACCTCACAATTTCTTTCTGCTTAACTACTGTTTATGTTGATATATATGATATATCATATATATCATATATATAATAAATAAGATATATATAATACATTATATATATATATAAAGATTTCATTTATTTGTCAGAGAGAGAGAACACAAACAGGGGGAGTGGCAGGCAGAGGGAGAAGCAGGCTCCCTGCTGAGCAAGAAGCCAGATGCAGGACTTGATCCCATGACCCTGGGATCACGATCTGAGCCAAAGGCCGACGCTTAGGCAACTGAGCCACCCAGGCATCTCTGTATTTTATATTTTTAATATGCATTTGATTAGAACACTTTTTTATTTAAAGAGGCAATAAACTATTGTTAATGGATTATCTTATATAAGAAAGCAAAATATTTTAAGCCAAATGGAATAAAAGTAATTCAAGTATGACTGGGAATGAATCATGTGTGATATATTTTCAGAGCACTGCATCATATTAAACAAAAACAAAAGATGTAAAGCCTCTCCTAAAATAATATTGACATGGATCTCCATCTTTAACTCTTTTTGAGCTAAGATATGTGCATACTTTATTTGTGTTTACCTAGGGTCAATATACTGCCTAGCATATGTTAAGCATTGAATAAATATTAATTTAATGAATGAATATGTCAATAAGTATCAAACAGCTGGTACTATACAATTATGCATAAAATTTGTATTACAAATAATCAACAGTTTTATAATAATATTATTGGGTTTAAGAAGTAGAGAAATTAAAAAAAAAAAGAAGTAGAGAAATTAAATGAAAATAATACTGAGGGGTGCCTGAGTGGCTCAGTTGGTTAAGCATCTGTCTTTGGCTCAGGTCATATTCTCAAGGTCCTGGGTTAAACAAGAACACTTTGTAAACCATAGTCTGAATGAAAAATACCACTCATTATATAACAGATTTGATCAAGGAAGTATTTTCCCCCTGTATGTTTATTTTAAATGATTTTGTTATCAGTTTGATTAAATAGGTAATCAGGTAGTTTCTCAGTCACCTACAACTTTAATTCAGGTAGGTGAACAAATCTGGGAAGGGCTTTTGAATTTGCTTTCCCAAAATAAAGCTCTAAATTTAGAAAAAAAATAAAGATTTAAAGCTATCTATTATATATCTAAATAGCTTTGGAAGTTCCCACAGAGCTTTTGGAAAATCATAAGTATGTGTTTCTTTTACTTTCTTTCTTTTTTCTCCCACTTTCAAAAAAAAAGAGATGTTAGGAATAATTGGCTTTGGCTTCGTGCATATTATGTTATAGTGGAAACATTTCTACTCATTCTAAGAAAGAATATTTCATTGTGCAAATTAAGCTATGCTAAATAATATTTAAAAATAAATGTGTACATATTCAGTAAACTATTATCTTGGCTAACTGGGATATGATCTGGAATTTTTGTATATCTAATTTTTATTCTTGGATAAAAATCTAAAATAACATTCTTTTAAGAAATAATTAAACTATCATAATATGAACTGTTACTTAGGGCAAGAAAATGGTTAAATCAATTGTTAGCATTGATATGACTCACAAGAACTGGGAACAAAAGATCATTACATGAAATCTGAGAAAAATCATAGAAAAAATAAGCTCATCAAAAATTAGAATGCCTTTTATGTTATTAGGCTGACTATATTGATAATTGCTCTTATAATCTTTAGAAGACTTTTTGGCAACCCCAAGATAAATCAATGATTTCCTAAACAAACAGGATTATCACTAAATTACTTGTATCTAACAAGTAATGTTTGAAATCCTATTACATAGGAAGAATTTTAAGATAACAAGAGTGATAAAAATAATTATTGTAAAGAGACAAATTGCTCTTATCAATCTTTCATCTTCATCAGAGGAACATAAATGGTTTCTCTTATCAGAAATACTAGAGCAGAGAGGATATTTCACTTCGGAGGACCCAAAACATAAGCAATGAAGTGAGCTATGTGAGTAAATGTAGTAAGGCAAATGAGTCACATGGGTTTTTGAAACTGTATGGGTACAGAATAAATATTATCTGCTCTTAGTTTCTACTTCTTCAAAATATTATGATGATATTACATTCTAAGAAGATTTTGTTTTTTTCTATTAGTTCATTCGTATAGTCTCTATGACACATTTTTAATTATAACTGCATTAAATTACATGTTATTTTATCATTGTTTCTAAGCTGATCCATGGAAGTAGATTCTGAGCTTCCTAGATAAATATTGCAATGTTTGTATAGGCTTTCAATCATTTTGCATCTTTGAAAAGCCCTAACACTATACTATTTCTAATGTTATACAATAAATGTTATGAACCTGAGTAATTATTATGAAGGTCATTAAATGAAGATACATAAATACCATTTACTTCCTTAGCATTTTTAAAACAATGTAGTGAAACTTATGCCGGCTTTTTTTATTCAACATGTGATGATACAATTGTGAAGCAATTTAGAGAAAAATGTTTTCATAAACTTGAATACCATCTTAAAATGATCTTTCATTCACAGATACACACTTCTGAAATGGCTTGTTTTATGCACCAGATATTCACTCACAAAGCCTTCCCAATAGGAGTGCATTCCCCTGTTGGATTGGTGATAGGCTTAGACACCTGACTTTCCGGATATGATGTGAGTAGACACCTGAAATCAGCTTTGTTACAGGGCTTGTTTTCTCATGCCCCTGCCGTCTCCATGAAACACCTTCCTCCCTGTCGCTGTCACCTCTTCTGCATGGTTGCACGTGTTATGGGACCCACGGAATGAAGCCTGCCTATGTCAGCCGCTACCTGTTGAGCAGGAGAATTACTACCAAATGCCTCTGAGTTTTGCAGTGTTTATTAGGTACAATTTTTGTGATGTATCTCACTGCACTGCTCTATTTTCCTTGGTCCTTTTCACTATTCCATATTACAGATTTTGCTACTTTGTTTTGTTTAGTACCTGTTTTCCTTGTTAGAGGGTAAGGCTCCTAAAATCATTTTTGCTTGCTTAGTTTAATTTTCTTTACTCAACACCTGGAAGAGAGCTTGGTTTGTGGTACATGCCTGATAAATACTGTTGACTGAAAAAATATATAATAAAGACTCAAAGCTCAGCATGCTTAAATTCATCAAATAAAAGGTTTTGACCCATATCTCCCTCTTTACAAATCAGGAAACTGAAGTTTCGATAATTTAAATGGCTAATCTCCTAAGATTAGATCCAGGAGATTCATGAAAATCTAAGGATGGCTGCTAATACTATGATATTTAATTATTATTTTTATAAAGCCTAACATATTAGAAAACTACTATCTAGTTTAAATTATCACAAACAAAAGCTGACTTAGTCAGTTGACAGGTATCAAAAATACTAGAAAATCTTGGGAAAATCATGTCCTTGCCACTGCCCAACTGAAATTAAAGAAGAGAATTCAGTGGATAAAAGGATTTATGGTCAGAGAATTCTGGCTGGCTGGATTCAAGTTGATGGACTGGCCTTTTTCAAGAATCAGTACCATAGGGGCGCCTCACTGGCTCTGTTGGTTAAGCAACTGCCTTCAGCTCAGGTCATGATCCTGGAGTCCCAGAATTGAGTCCCACATCGGGCTCCCAGCCCTGTGGGGAGACTGCATCTCCCTCTGACTTTCTCCCCCTCATGTTCTCACTCTCTCTCAAATAAATTCAATTAAAAAAAAAAAAAAGAATCAATACCAGAACTTTTGGTGGCCATGTTATTGTGGACTAAGGTATAAAGTAGCAAATACAAGATAAATCTACTGGTACCACATCCTCCGGAAGAAGAGGGAAGTGGAGAAGCACTGTTATGAACTGTATTTGTTTGTGCCTCATCCCCACCATATTCACATGTAGCAACCCTATTCCCCAATATAACGGCAATGGGAGGCATGGTCTCCAGGAGGTGATGAGGAGCAAATGAGGTCATAAGGGTAGAGCTCTCATGAATGAGATCAGTGCCCTATAAGAGTCAGGAGAAAGCATTGCTCCTGATCTCTGTTCTCCATCTTATAGAGACGAAAATAGAAGCCGCAGTCTGCACCAGAACCCACCATGCTGGCTCCCTGATCATGGACTTCAGTCTCCAGAACCATGCAAAATAAACTCCTGTTAATAAACCACCTAATCTGTGGCACTTTGTTCTAGCAGCCTGAAGGGACTGAGACAGGCTGTAAGTACTCTGCCACAAAGTCTTAGCATATCTTTCAGGATCTTCAAGACCATAAATCTCAAGGAAGCCAGTGAAATATTGGTATGATGTGATCTTGGTGGGTGGCTTCACTCTGAAGTTCTGCACTAGTTCCATCTTTCAAGTGATCTCCATCAAATCTGGAAAACTCACTGCTATGGACTGAATGTTTGTGTACCCTCCCCAGCCCACCCCAAATTCATAGGTTGAAGCCATAATCTTTCTGATGGGATGTGGAGTTGAGGACCTTTGGAGGTAACTAGTTGTATATGAATTCAAGAGAGTAGAATCTCATCATAGGATTAAATGCCCTCAAGGAAAGAAGAGATAGGAGGTGTCTCTGTGTACTTGCATCAAAGAAAGGCCATGTAAGGACATAATCAGAAAAAGGCTCTCATCAATAACCTGCCCACACTGCACCCTGATCTTGGACTTCTAGCCTGCAGAACAGTGAGAAAGAAATGCTTGTGTTTAAGCCACTCAGTTTACAATATTTTGATATCACAACTCAAATTAAGATACTCACTTGTTAGAATGAACTGGGGATTTCTGGGGCAAAGTCTTCAGTCCAGAGGAAGGACAGAAAGCTGTGGCAAACTGCAGGCAAAGCTCACTATTTCTGGGCAGTTAAGCAGATGCCAGAGGCAATGATAGTAGTTACACAATATGACTATTTTTATCTCTTTGTTTGATATTTGTTTGTTCATTTCTAAGGTTTATCTTCTCAAGAGTTGGATATTTACTAAAATTCCTGAACAAATTTTCATCATCATAATCTCTGAAGTACATTTGGACAAAATGATTTGCATCAAATGATATCTATCAGAGATAGAGAAAAATGTAGTAATACTAGAAAAACTGATGATTTCTTCACATGAGGAGCATGGTACTTTGAATCTTCCCAGAGGATACATGTAAAGTTTGGGTTAAAAAAAACACACCTGAGCAGCTAAAGATTTTTCACCTTATTCTCTTAATATTCCATTTTTTTACTTTTGCATATAGAGTTAGCAATATATTTCTCTCAGATATTGTCCTTGAAATTTTCATACCAGACATAAAACCTAAAGAGTCATTAGCATTAGAACCAGCTTATTTCTACAAATGAGCCATCTTCTTTAAAGTCTGAATGGCTTATATGTATTACGGTGAGTATAAAAGTTAGGATCATAAGACAAGATTTCAATTGCAGATACAAATGTGTGTCCACTATGACCAAGAAGTTTTTCTAATTTCAAAGTATTTACTAAGATAATTTTTAAAATATTAAGATCCTGTTTTTATCACATAAAGTTAAGTCTAATTAACAAGTAATATGAAATGAGTAGACTGTCACAATACTTAGTAATATTATAATTTTAATCTAATTATATGTAATCAGTGCTTATTGCATTAAACCACATATCACATGCCTGTTACCACCTTTGTTTTATAAATTGGAACTTTAGTTCAACCTATGTTTCTTAGTAAGGGCAATGCCTTTGAAATGTTGAAAATGAACTGGCAAAAAGCCAATAAATCTGTTTCAGATGAAACATAAAAGAGGTTTTGAGTTTTTTTTAAAAAGGGGGTTTAATTTAAAGACCTTAACTTTAGTGCTATTACAGTAAATATGGTTGGTATCAATTATAAATGGCTGAATTCTTTTTCACTCTTTTTTAGAAATAAGAGACTATAGCTGCTTGAGTCAGGCAATGAAGATTGTTCTGGTCAGTGTTCTATGACATTGTGTAATGCCTTTGTAGTTTTCATCGCTCCTGTACCGTTTCTGATTTAAAGATGCAGAATAAAAATATTCTTACTATTTCTAAGTTGTAAATACTTATTTACAAATTAACTTCTCATAGCATTGCATGTCATGTTCTAGAAGTTTCAGTGGTATTATAAATTAGCTGCCAAACAAAACATCCAATCTTATAACAACACAGGCTTTAATTGCCAAGAAATAAGCCTATTAGATAGCTTCAATACTTATTATTGGTGCAATATCCAATCAAAATATCTATTAATCTTTATATGAAGGAATATAAGATTTATTACAATGGTGGTATCATAAATGTAAAAAATGTTCCAAATTTCATAATAAAATTACACCAATATACAAGGAAAATAATTGGAAGAGAAGAGCAGGCTGACTAAATTTTAAATGATGACCGTGGTTCCATGTTCTGTATGATCATTTAATGCTACCCCCAAAATAATGCTAACTGTAGACAGATGATACCATTGTGACATTTCCTCTATTTCTATCATAAGAGTAAAATCTGAACTTTAGCAATTAGTGAAATTAAGATTAATAATTATGTTAATTTTTATTTGAAATTGATCTCTCACCAGCATATTTACATAACTTAGCAAAAATGAATTTTCCACCAACTTTTTATCAACTTTAAACACTTTTATGATTCAGTTTTTTTTTTTTAAAGATTTTATTTATTTATTTGACAGAGAGAAACACAGCTAGAGAGGGAACACAAGCAGGGGGAGTGAGAGAGGGAGAAGCAGGCTTCACGACCAGCAGGGAGCCAGATGTGGGACTTGATCCCAGGTCTCCAGGGTCATGACCTGAGCTGAAGGCAGTCGCTTAACCAACTGAGCCACCCAGGCGCCCCTATGATTCAGTTTTAATAACTTATATTATCTATCAGGTAAAAGTTTGATATAATTATAAGATGTTATATCATAGAGAAGAAGTCAGGCACACGGATGAGAAAAATTTTGACATGCTAATCCTAAAATTTGTTCTTAAATGTAGTATAGGGTTGGAAAAGTGGCTAGGATCACAATGTATTTTGTATTGTCCTGGAATTCATGAGTAATTTTAATTGTGAAAAATAAGGAATTCTCATTAATGTATATGAAGAAATACTATAAAAATTTGGATTAATCAAAAGGAAGTTAGACTTCTAGAGACTGACAAATAATTTGTAATGGCTATTTAAATGATATTCATCATGGGGAGAAAACAAGAGGAGATAGCCTGTATATAGCATCACTGTGTAGGTTTGAACCACAGGAGAAACTCCTTTCAGTTGCAGATTAAAAAAAAAAAAAGAAGGAGAAAAAAGAAGAAGGAAAAATGTAAATGGAATACACATTTTTATTTATCTTAAAATATAAGACATTTTCTTTTGTTTTACCTAAAATTTAGCCTTTATCAGTAGACTTATTTCTATTGTTAAAGGATATTATTTTTTTTTTTTAAGATTTTATTTATTTGACAGAGAGAAACACAGCCAGAGAGGGAACACAAGCAGGAGGAGTGAGAGAGGGAGAAGCAGGCCTCCCGCCGAGCAGGGAGCCTGATGTGGGACTCGATCCCGGGTCTCCGGGATCATGACCTGAGCCGAAGGCAGTGGCTTAACCAACTGAGCCACCCAGGCGCCCCTAAAGGATATTATTAAAAACTTTGAACAACTAATTCTAAACTTCACCTAAAGCTACCGTGTCTCTTAATTTAAAATCCAAAATGGGGGCGTCTGGGTGGCTCAGTGGGTTAAAGCCTCTGCCTTTGGCTCAGGTCATGATCTCAGGGTCCTGGGATCGAGGCCCACATCGGGCTCTCTGCTCAGCAGGGAGCCTGCTTCCTCCTCTCTCTCTGCCTGCCTCTCTGCTTACTTGTGATCTCTCTCTGTGTCAAATAAATAAATAAAATCTTTAAAAAAAATCCGAAATGATTTACTCATGGAGAACTTAATACACATTTCAGGATAACTAAGGTTTGTGTCGAGATAAATGAAATTGACCACACAGAAGATCAATATACTGAAAAGGAAAAGAGAAACTCAACTTCTTTTAGGACTTTGCATTTTAAATAATCTTTGATTGGTGTAATGCTTTATTTGTGAACATATGATTTATAAAAATAAAAACAAAGCAATGAAATTTGAAAAAAAAATAAAAGGAGGAAATATTCTAAAAACTTCCAAAAACTGAAATTAAAACATTCATATCTTGATTCCAGAAACTAGGAAAACCAAATATTTTTTTATGATTGAAGGTTGTATAAAGAATATATAGAAATTTGTTTCCAAAATGGTAGTATAAACTTGATTGCCCATCTCCCTTATCCCAAACACATATGTCCTAAAATTAATAGAGAAGAGTACTGCCTATGTGGCTCAGTTATCAAATATCTGCCTTCAGCTCAGGTCATGATCCTGAAATATAGCCTGACATTGGGCTCCTTGCTCAGCGGGAAGCCTGCTTCCCCCTCTCTCACTCCCCTGCTTGTGTTCCCTCTCCAGCTGTGTTTCTCTCTGTCAAATGAATAAATAAAATCTTTAAAAATTAAATTAAATTAATGGAGAAGAAATTTCTTCAGGCTGAAGGACTATAAAAAAAAAAATGGATCTTTAGGGATGTAGAAAAAGTGAAATGGTAGATGGATAAGTAAATGAAAGTATTTTCTCTTCAGTTCCTAAAAATATATGTGACTCTTCAATACAAAATTTATCACAATTTATGATGAGATTTCAGTGCAGGTAGATGTAATACTATGAAATCAACAAACAAACAAAAAACCCATCAGCAGTGGGGCAGGTATAAAGGGATTTGTATGGTTGTGAAGCTTCTCTAAGGTAAGGTATCAAAATATTAGCTCTATATAAGACGGAAATGTTAGGTTTGTATATTATAATTCCTAGAGAATCACTTAAGCAAAACAATAGCAAAAATACATTGTCAACATAAAAATTAAAATAAATCATTGAAACCTCATATTACTCAAAATAATGCAGCAAAAACCAAACAGAGCATGAAAAAAAACAGTGGGGAAATGCAGAAAACAAAATTTTATACCAATAACAGCATTCAGTTTAATAGTCTAGCCTATGAACTATGGACAAAATGTAGTCCAATGACCTCTTACATGTATGCTTACAGTTAAGAATGGTTTTTACATTTTTAATCATTTTAAGAGAGAAATGCACAAGCTTTTAAGATAGTTTGTAGGTGACAGAGACCATATAAGGAAAATTCAAAATATTTATTACCTGGCCCATTTTTGCTGATCCCTACTTTAGACACTAATGTTAAGTTAGAGATGGACAGAATGAATAAAAAAGCAATATTCTGTCACATGCTGTCTTAAAAGACACAATTTGATTTCACAGAAAAATACAGCTAGGTAAAATGGTGTACAAACAATAAGCATAGGGAGGTATAAGTACTTATATGAATATTAGATAAAATATATTAAGACAAATGATTAGTGGAAACAAATAATTCATGAGCAAGGCATGTGTGGTAGAGAGAGAGCAATGACCTGCCCCCCAAAGATATTCACATGATAATCTCTGGAACCTGTAAGCATGTTATTCTGCACAACAAAGGGAACTTCGCAGCTGTGATGAAGTTAAAGATGTTGAGTTAAGAAGAATATCCTGGATTACCCTATGTGGGCTTCATGTAATGAAAAGTCAGAGACAGAGAAGATGTGAGGAAAGCAGCAGAATTAGAGTGGGGTGATGTGAGAGAGACTCCATCTGCCACTGCTGGCTTTAAAGATGGAAGAGGAACCAAGAGCCAAAAAATGTGGGCAGATTCTAGAAGCTGAACAGGACAGAAAACAACCTCGCCTAGAGCCTCCACAAAGGAACACAGTCCTATTGACATTTCATTCCAGTGAAAATCATTTTGAACCGCTGACCTCCAGAACTAAAAGATAATATATTTGTGTTGTTTCTAGCAATTAAGTTTGTTGTCACTGGTTTTAGCAGGAATAAAAAACTAAACTAATGCAAGTTAACAAGCTATACATGTGTATGGCCTCATTGAGCCTAAATATACGTGATGCAAAAATCAAAAGGATTAAAATGAGAGAAATGTTCACAATCATGGTAAAGGGTTTTAACACCTTTCATTCTGATAAAGAACCTATATAAAACAAGTCACTAAAGACAGAGGATTCAAACAACACAGTCACCTACTTCTATCTAATTGATATTTATAGAACACAGCATTCTATAGCTGCAGAATACACATGCTTCCTATACACAGTGTGTAGTCACTGAGATAGATCATATGTTGGGACATGCATCTCAATAAATAAAAAAGAATTAAAAAATCACACAATAGAGTATTTTTTATTTATTTTTAGTTTTTTAGACAGAAACATAATCAGAGAGGGAACACAAGCTGCTGGAGTGAGAGAGGGAGAAGCAGGCCTCCTGTCGAACGAGGAGCCAGATGCGGGGCTCGAACCCAGGAACTCCAGGATCATGACCTGAGCTGAAGGCAGAGGCTTAACCACTGAGCCACCCAGGTGCCCCCACAACGGGGTATTTTTAAACAAAACTAAATTATATTAGTAATAAATAACAGCAAGATATCTAGGAAAACATTAAACATCTGGAGATTAAATCCTTACAATAAATATGGACCAATGATGAAATCATGAAAAAAATCAGAAAATATTTTCAACCATTTGAATGACAACAAAAATACAACATATCATAATTTTGGGGTTGCACTCAAGTTTGGTTTAGTGGAAAGTTTAGAGTTTTATATGGTTATTAGAAAATAAGAAATATCTAAAGTAATTATCACTTCAGGAATCTATAACCAAAATTCAAAGCAAGTCCAAAATATATGGAATGGAAATAATGAAAATAAAATGGAACTAAATAAATTAGAAAATAGATTTATATATAAAGAATGTAAATTAACAAAGCCCAAAGATAGTATTTTGTAAATATCAACAATATTGGCAAATCCTTGGTTAAAAAAAGGAAAGTCTTTTAAAAAATAGTGTTGAATTATTCTGATAGATGTATGAAAAAATAATATATATTGACGCCATAAAAATGAATCCAAAATAGGTCACAGACTTTAGCGCAAAATCGAAATCAACAAAACATTAAATGAAAACCTAGTCGTGCCTGGGTAGCTTAGTTGGTTAAGTGTTTGCCTTAGGCTCAGGTTATAATCTCAGGGTTCCTGGGATCTAGTCCCTCAGTGGGTTCCCTGCTCAGAAAGGAATCTGCTTCTCCTCTCCCTCTGCCCCTCCCACTGCTTGTTGTGCTCTCTCTGTCCAAAAAAAAAAAAAAAAAAAAAAAAAAACTTTAAAAACTAAAGTAAAATAAAATAAGAAAGCCTAGACATAAATCTTTGTGGCATTATTTTAGGTGATGATTTCTTAGATGGAATATGAACAATATCACATATGAGTTCAATTTGATAAGTTGGACTTGTGTAAAATTTAAATCTTTTGTTCTTCCAAGAATCACATTTATTCTAGAAAAAAAGAACTATGTCCACACAATGTTCAAAAATGTTCACAAAAGTTTTTTGTAATAGCCCCAAACTGAAAATAATCAAATGTTCATCAACAGGTGAATAAATAAACTCCATTTTATATACACAATGCAAAAACAGAAACACATTATAAATTTAGATGCATATTCAACATATAAATGCATGCACACTGAAAGTGCTTAGCAAAAAATTAGAATTAATGTATGATTCCATATATAAAGTTCTGGAAGTGCAATTAAATTAGAGTGATAGAAAGTAGGCTAACATTTGCCAGGGTGGAGAGTGAAAGAATAAATACATTACAAAGGAGCTTGAAAAAATTCTTGGGAGTGATGTAAACATTTGTTTAGATGATGTGACAGAGTTGTAGGCACATCCATATGTCAAAACTGATCACATTTTGCCCTTCATATGTCTATATTTCAATAAAGTTGTCAACAGGGGGTATTTATTGTTCTAATTATCTCTACAAAATAATAAAATTAAATATTTAATTTTAATAAAAGTAAAAATTGATCATGTGCTCTAAAAACTATCAATAAAATAAAACAAAAAATTATTCTTAAACAATGGTTTAATAGTTAAAAAACTATTTTATGATTTTTGAAATAGCTTTTTCTAACCAGCTTCTAATCAACAGGAAACAACATCTCAAGGAATGTTCAAAAAATTCTCAAAATATTCTTTTACAAAGTAACATTTTTTTAATCCTTCCTAAATAAGAGATACTACATAATGCTCATGAGCTTTATTCTAAACATTTACTTCAGAAAATTAAACAGGCTGACCAATGTTTAAACCTTTAAAGCAAAGGGGCAATACCTCTGTGACCAAAAGCAACTTGTACTTTGTTGTATCAGTCCATGAAAAACAGAGTGCCTTAAGTATGTTTTTTTTTTTTGCATTAAAGTATTTAGTTTATTAAAATATTACAAGAACATACAATTTGCACTGCAATATACAATCATGTGTTTACCCCATTATTTTCTACCTAGTTGAAATCACTAAGAACTAAAATCTCACATCATTTTATACCAGCATTTCACATTATCTTGATATTGTTTTTCCATCTATCACTTCAAAATTTGAATTCAAGCTGAGGTTTGATTTAAATCTCTGTCAATCCTAGTGTTCTAATAAACCATGAGTTCTGTTTTACTCATTAAGTGTCCACAATCACTCAGTACTGATCCTAAATCTCAAACAACTCAATGAGAAGACCTTAAGTTTGATCTAGTATGGCTTTTAAAAATTCTTTTCAATCAGATTTTAAAACATAGACACAGAAATTATAGATCTTATCTAATTTTTTTTTAAATTTCATAATAAAACTTAGGTGTGCATGCAGGAAAATTCAGAAGTTTTAGGACATCTTTGAAGGATGTGGCTCTGCATTTTTAAATGGTTAAGTATGATGAAACCCCAAGAATTTCTTTCTTCAGCCTTCTTAATTTACCTATGTGGAAAGTGAGGTCCCAAGGATTCAGGTCACACAACAAATTTGCACCAATCTTAGCACTGGAACCTAATATTCCTTGTATTACCCAGTCGACCCTACTGTGTTTTTAAGATCTCAACAATGCTCATTTCTCCTGAGCTCCACTTTTCTAAGTATTTACAGCAATGATTTAGTAATAATTCTATGATATGTCAAATAAGCTTTTAAATATTTACAAAATGCAGAGGGGAAAAAAGCCCTAAATTAAGTTGTATTAAGACAGTATGATTCCTACCATTTTTTTAGCACAGTGAAAAGGGGCTGGAAGTATTCTATGAACTTGTCCTCCAAACTGGTTGGGCAGCTCTAATATAAATCATGTTTCGACACCGTTAAATTTTTGTTTATGTATCCACATTAAAGAAAAGGAAAAAAAGAATAAAGTAAATTTTGAATTAAAATACATATTTTGAATTATAAAATATAAACAAATGTGTTGAAAGTCTGAGAAATAGCCTAATTTGCTACAAGTGCTGATACTTGAGAAAGAAATTTATATATATTAATATGTAACTTATTCATATATATATATAATAATGGGAAAATAGCAGAAAACAGTATTAGGAAAAAAGCTAAATTAGTTATCAGCATCACTTCTTTCTCTGTGTATCCTGAATAACATCATGGGTTTTTTGTCTGTTTTTTTTTTAAGAAATACGATGGTAATAAAACAACTTTTTTGGAAGTTCTCTAACTTTAACAAATGAAACATGTAATCTGTGAAATAATTACTTATTATCCTTCAAAAATTTTTGTAATTGTATAAGTGGCTTTTCCATGAATTTCTTAACAAGAACACTTATGAATATGTAAAATAATATGGATTTTTGTGTCTGTTCTTGAGGAAATATTTTCTTTCTAGAGACATTCTCAATAAGGAAATACATCTTATTTTACAGTTATTAACCGCATTCTATCAATATTAATGTACTAGAAATTCTCCAATAGAAATGTTTTGTCAGTAAGAGTATCTTATACACTCCCAATATGACAGTTATGTCCTCTTGAACATCGGAGAATCTCCAACATTGATGATTCCTAAATATTTATTGAAAATAATATTAAATATCTTCCCTTTTATGAACATATATATGAAATTGCTCTAAAATCCTATTCAATGATAGAAGGTAGATTGTGCATTTACATTAGCCCTCATATTCCCCAAATCTCACATCTCCTAGTCATAATTCCAAGTTACAGGCAATAAACATTATTCTGATAAAATATGAATGTTGATATATTCAATAATTCTAAAAACACCACTTTATATCTTATGAGGATTAAAATAATTCAACAAAATACCCAGGTGAAACACAGAACCATTAATATTATGAATAAACAGATAAAACTCTAAGGACATACTAACCAATAACTGATAACTAATGCAATTCAATTTATATTGTGTTTGGCTTAAACAATGCAAAAAAGAAAATCATAATCTTCCAAATAAGCAGTTTCAAAACCATTAAATATATAGCACTGTGAAATGTTCTATAACATCCACTAGATGTCTCTAATAATTGACTTTGAATGGCTGTATTAGTTCTAGGGCTAGGAGTCAAATACCAAATCATGAATTACTTGAGGTATTTGGAGGATCCTACCAAAATTCGTATTTTTCAAAACAGACAAAATTGTTTTAATAAACATACGAAAGGAAAATAACTTACATTCAATATCAAGGTACATGCTCTTTTGGTGCCCTCCAATCCTACTCGCAGCTTCACAGTCATATCTCCCTGAATCTGTCAACGTCACATCTTTAATATGCAGTGATGAGCTTCCATGCTGCCCTTTGACTTCGATACGGCCATCTGGGCTCTGTTTGCATCGATTTAGGAAAAAGAAAGATTTTACGCTTGTTTCATGTGAAATGATGACCAAACATAGGGTGTTTTATCACATATAGGATAAATGAAAATAAATTCTTACCTGCATTACTTTTTTTTTGAAAGCAATGTTTCTATATTTATGACTTACTCTTTTTGGATTTTCCATTGTACCTGCCCACTTGCTTGTACAGGGACACTAACATGTAGCAAAAACTTCAACACATGTTTTATCAACCTCTTTTATTTAGTGCACTCTGTGCTTTTTAAAAAGCTTGCATGTTCTAGGAAGGACTTTGTTGGCTTCCAATTATGCTCCTTGCAAGCATAGCAGAACAATAATGCCTATTCAATTCTAGCTGAAACCCACCAGTGAAAACAATATTCCTCCTTCACTTTAGTTTCCTATTTCACCATGTAAAGACAATGTATCAAGGCGTATGAAAATCAAAGCCTTGAAGAATTTATAGTTATTTTAGAATGAATGAAACAGCACTGTTCATAAGCCTATTTAGTACATTACTCATAACAGATAAATTATTAAAAATAGCACTACATATGTCATTTTTAGAAAGTCAGTGGAAACAACATGAAAAAGATTAATCACATACTTCATGAATATTGATGCAAATCAAGGAATTGCTTGTAATCCAAGAGCCCATAGACTACATTTCAGATAAGAATTCTTGCGTGCAACCTAACTGGTATACCTACAATTGTTTTCTTAAGTTAACCTTTATAGCACTCATAATTAAACAGAGATAGGTTATTTACTGAATTTTACTTTGTACAATCAAGAAATATAGTGATATTTTACATTTTATAATTCATTTGTAACATTGACTTTACTATTATTGAATTATTTTCAATACTTGAGGTTTTCATGCCTCAATTAAAACTGCACGCCACACATTTATTTTGAAATATATGTTATTATGTAGTGATGTAATGCTTGTTTAATTTTCTATATAACTGAAATTTGAATAAATTTCAATGTGTACTTTGTATTATTATAACTTGTTTATTTTCTTTTATTAATATCAACAGACTATTTTAAAACATTTTTTCAAACACGAAGTTGATTGGGATACAATATGATCACTTTTTGCTTTCTAGTTTTATACAAGCATGCAATTACTACATAACCATATCTGTCACTCATAATTCATTTTCTGTCATTATCATAAAAATATTATTCAAAAACAAAGAAACAAAAACATGCTGGGAATGTATTATGCAATCCAGATCAGGCCCAAAATATGTTCCCGACACTCAAGTATTGCTAAAAAGTAGTAAGGTGAGGTTTTCAAGCAGAAGGCAGTCTCCACTGCCAATATTTAAAATGTTCAAAAAATTTGAGTGCCTGGGTGGCTCAGCTGGTTGAGCGACTGCCTTAGCTCTGGTCATGATCTCAGAATCCAGGGATCAAGCCTTGCATTGGGCTCTGTGCTTGGCCGGTAGCCTGCTTCTCCCTCTTTCACTCCCCCTGCTTGTGTTCCCTCTCTAGATGTGTTTCTCTCAGCAAATAAATAAATAAAATATTTTAAAAACAAACAAATAAATAAAATGTTCAGTAAATAAATAAATAAAATATTCAATAAATAAATTAATAGATAAATAAATAGATAAATAAATAAATAAAATGTTAAGCTGCCAACCCAATTACTTGCTTGAGAGGAAAGAAAAAATCCAGAAACTCACAGAAGTTAAATTACAATGAGTAAACTAAACTCAAAACCAGAATGGCCAATTTATTATATCAAGTAAGTAACTACATTTTTTTAAAGATTTATTTATTTATTTAATAGAGAGAGATCACAAGTAGGCAGAGAGGCAGGCAGAGAGAGGGGAGGAAGCAAGCTCCCTGCTAAGCAAAGAGCCAGATGTGGGCCTCGATCCCTGGACCCTGAGATCATAACCTGAGCTGAAGGCAGAGACTTTAACTCAGGCACCCGTAAGTAACTACTTTTTGAAAACTACATGAGTTATTAGTTCCTTACCTTACCGCACCTGTAACTATCATTGGGTCCTATGGAATTACCCTTCCTTCCTTTAGTGCAGACTTCCCTTGGCTTTCAGGACACCCACAATCTCCTGTGTTTTCTCTCAGTGTCACTTTTCCAATTACGTTTTAGTCTGGGTTGCAGCTTCCCCTTTTCCTGGGGGCCCCTGATTTCTGTGCTGGGAGCAACCAATGCACTCTGCTTAGACACTCACATCCCCTCCCATACCAGCAGTTGAGATCTCTAGTCACTCTTTCTCCAAGCAGGGTCCTTCTTTCCTTGGATAGCTATGGAACATGACATGTGTCTTTCAGTGCATTCCCATTTGATATGTTTCTCAAACTATCATTTGTAGATCTGAACATATCACTCCCTCATCCAGCATAACCAGCTCTACGCCTACGGTCTTCCCTTCCATGAATGGTACGAATTCTTGCTCATGATCCATGCTAGACCATGTCATCAGTTTGAATCAGTTTCTGAATCTTTATCTGTTCATCATTTAAATGATGATAAATGTCAGTGTATCCTCTTGTTCCACATTATCATCTTCAATATCTAGCAACAGTGTTCCCTGAACCTATCTGGTCTCTGCTTTGCTTCACCTATCTGCAACCTTAGTCATGCTGCTAAGTTGAAAGAACACCGAGGGGCATCTCTGGATTTCAGAGACAGCAACAATCACATTCAGGCTGAATGTGACTGAAAAAGATTCCCTGACTGCAAAAAGCCATCAGCTTTGTGTTATTTCTTATATTTATCTAGCAAAGTCTCATTGCAGATGCAGAAATTATTTTTTGTGTAGCTAAGAATAAGTTTTTTTAAAGCAAACGTTTAATTATCATACAGCTTCATGAAGGTTTCATATCCCATGAAGGTTTCATATCCCCTGTGTTCTATAAAAATAAATAACATTGTATTGACATCTGAATAAATAAATCTGAAAAAATTCCCAATGTTTTAGCCTCATATGTAAGGACTTCCATGTGACATCACCTTTCTGTCTAAGACATCACTTTTCTGTCTAAGCACACTTTACAATTTGGATACCATTAATTTGACTTCCAATTAATCTGAAATACTGTAATATCCATAAGCACCCTCCACAGCCTTGTCTCAACCTTTCTCCCTTCCATATTTACATGGCAGGATTCTCTCATCATTCCTTTAATTTCTTGGGAAAATATCAATTTATATTCAAAATAAATTGACTATTGTATGTAATTATTAAATGTACTACTTCGAACTCTGGGGTTTTCTTA